>PITA01025905.1:0-10775 GCA_004023965.1 Spilogale gracilis
TTTTTTTTTTTTAAAGATTTTATTTATTTGACAGAGAGAAACACAGGCAGAGAGGGAACACAAGCAGGGGGAGTGAGAGAGGGAGAAGCAGGCTTCCCGCCGAGCAGGCAGCCCGATGTGGGGCTCGATCCCGGGTCTCCAGGATCATGACCTGAGCTGAAGGCAGTCGCTTAACCAACTGAGCCACCCAGGCGCCCCTGAAGATACTAGCTTTTAAGAAAAAACTTAAAAAGTTTCTGGATTTTCAGTGATTTGAGATTTCTCCATTTGTCTGAGCTCTTGTACCAAAGGAATTTCTAATTCCTTGTCATGAAACCAGTTTATATCTCAGTGCAGAAGCCATGTAGAAAATTGCATTCTATTGTTAGCAATAGATCCTATTTAGGGAAAAATCTCTTTTCCTTTGAAGAGGAGTCATATAATTTGTGGCTTGTTAAGGATTGAAAGGACAATCTAGCTGAGAGCCTGTTAATTAAGTAAATAATTATTGTATGCAAACCAACCCAAGTAGTTCTGAGCTTTCAAAGATGAGCAGTGTGAAAGATTATGTCTGCTTCATTCTTCTAGAGGATAAAGTAGAAAGTTACCTTTCCCCTGGTTAGGAATATGCCCTTGGATTTTTATAAGGGTCATTACTCATGTTACTGTCCTGGTGCCTCCCGTGGTGGTGGTGGGGCACTGTAAACATAGGTCTGGCTGTGGCAGATAACCATCTTTTCTGTCCCTTTAATTCACACTTGTGAATATTTATTTCTAGGTTCTTCAATGATTTTTCTCTTTCTTTCATTGTTAGCCTGTTTCTTCGCTGATGGTCTTTTCCAGTTTACCCAAATTACCCTGATAATTTCTCTAATCATAACCTTCCCCTAATACCTTCTTTGGAAGCCAAAACTAAAATAATAGACAAAGCCACAAGAAGTACGTTCAGGGGAATGAGTTTCTTTAAATTTTGGTTTATGGAGCATCTACTGTTTGCCAGTGACTGTGTAATAGCCCTTAGGATATAAAATATAAAAAATAATAGGATTCTTGTCCCTGAGGAAGAAACTTCTTGCTCTTTTTAGAGTGTTTTCTTCAGTTTAAGATGTGTCTTGGGCTTCAGATTAGATTTGAATTCCATATTTACATCTCTTTTTATACTTAATTTTTTTATTATTATGGGCATTTTTAAAAGATTCAGAGCATCTGGGTGATGCAGTTGGTTAAGCTTCTACCTTCAGCTCAGGTCATGATCCTCGGGTCCTGGAATCCAGCCTTGTATGGGTCTCTCTGCTCAGTGGGGAGTCTGCCTCTCCTTCTCTCTCTGCCCCTCCTCCTGCCTCCATGCTCTCTGTCTCTCAAATAAATAAATACAATCTTCAAAAATAGATTAAAAGATATAATTTCTTCATGACTAAAATTACATGCTATGCCAGAAAGATGTTTACATTATGTCATTTGAATTAAGACTAAATTAATTTATGAAGCTCATCATTAAGCCTTTGGCATCACATGTAGCAAGAAAGCTGGCTCTTTGATGCAGGTATCTACATCTGCTTACCAAATCAGAAGTGTCTCCCCAGAAACTTGGGCAATAGTACCCACAGACAGAAGAGTAAAGTATATATAGTCTTTTTGTCTCAGTTGAGCCTATCATAGTCTTTTTTAAAAAAACTACTCCCTAGTATTGCATAAAGAATTATAAGAATATTCCTAATATGGGAGTTAGAGGACTATCATAGAGAATATAGGAATTATCAGGAATATCAGAATTATAGGGATATAGAATAATAGAAATAGTATTTCTATGATATTTTAGGTTTATAAAAATAATACCTGACTCAGACAAAACTTAAAAAAATCTAAAGCCTCCCAAATATAAAAATACAGGAGAATTTTACTTTTTGTGAGCATTAGATCAGCTCTCCTTCAGAGATTAACTATTCAGCAAGTACAAGCCAAGGATTTATCATCATCCTGACCCCAAATAACCACCTTATTATGAATTTAGTAATTAACTTGGTTGTATCTGAATCAAAGCAGACTTATCTGGTAATGAAATTTCTATTGCTGAACCTAAAGTGGAAAGAATAACAGGAAACTATTAATTATAGTGACAGATACATAAGTGTGATGAGTAATCTTTGGGAGACACTATTAGAAAAATTAGATTGAATGAGGTTAAGAACTTTTTTTTTTGAATCTCAGCGTATAGCATCTGTTTACTATGGAATATTTTCTTACAATTGGAAACACTTGTGAGTAATTGACAGGTGTTTTGTTTTACCACTAATAGCTGTACATATTATATTTATAATGCTTAATGAAGAATTGGTATAATACTGATTATATTTCATCTGTTAACGTTTGACTATTGTAACCTTATCCTCTTTCTGCCATCTGTTAAACCTTTTTGGATTCATTTATCTATAGCAATCAAGTACAGATAAGTCTCTCTTAATAGTGATTTAGGTTCCAAAAGTTTATAAACACTTATTCAGAAAGTTGGAATAATTAGGTGCATTGAGGACAATATTTTAAAAACTGATGATTTATATAAGCAATTGCTGAACTCTTTTCCCCCATAGGAAAAATATAGTATGTAAGTTGGTTTCCTAGGCCATCTCTTTAAATTGATTTAAATTTTGGATGGTTAGAATTTATTATTTTGGTAGGAGAAACAAATAAAGGGCAATACTATTGGAATAATGGTGCTATAATTAAATAGAAAAGAAACAGAATATTTCATTGTCATTCTTACCTATTTTGTTGTGAACCAGATGGTTCTCTGATCTTGTGGCTGTATATTCGTTGGGTGATTTAAGTGGAGGGAATGGTGGTGGGAATAGTAGAGGTGTCAGAGTATACTCTGAAGGTCTCAGGATTTTGCAAAAATCTGAGATCTGGTCCAGGGGTTGGCTACATAGGGAATACTGTAGGCGTCTAGTTCACACTCAAAACTGGACTCAACTTTAGTGATGTTGGGCAGAAATGTCAGACAAGGTTAAGCGATAGGTGGAAGAAAATAGAGAGGAACTAGCGCCTGCCTGACCTACCATAACTAAGAAAGTATCCTCACAGGAGAGCATTTTCCCAAATTGGACAGGGAAGGGGAGCAGGGTGGAGTACAAGCCTATTTTCCAGTGAAGGATTTAAGAAAGAGAGAAATACAGGCCAACCTGGCAGTAGTTTTTGTAGCTAAGTGGGGTCTGCACGTAGCTGGCAGCCAACAGCTCCATCTTGGTGAAGGAAACTCTGGAACAAGAGAGCCCAATTCTCTCACCTTCCCATGGTCTGAGAAACTCTGTGTGGGTTTAGAACTAGGCTATTGGGCCAGGGTATGCCTTCATAGGGAGTGAGAACTGGTGTCATTGTCATTATTTTCACTCAACAGAAGCTGAAGTAGGAAAACATTTTAGTCAAATGCAGTAGATTTGGGTATTAATATCTTTTCTCAATGACTAGCATGAGATGACTGACACAAAATCTGAAAATAATGTCTAGCCTGGTCAGTTTTACAAGGTTACAATGCAACTTCAGCTGATGAACCAGATTTGCTACTATCTATGGAGTGCTTACTCTGTGATTGACAGTTAATGTGCTAAGTGCTTTATATACCTATATAAATGTATTTGTTACTACAAAAAAAAATCATACTATATAAATTTTACAACCTTTTTTTATATAAAAGGAAATATTGCACTGCCTTAATAAAACATATCTACCCATCATTTAAATGTTTGCATTTATTCTATTTGCTAGTATTCTATATTTGGACACTGAAATTTTTCAACCAATAATGTTTATTAGACATTGTTTAATGTTTTCTTTGAAGATATTCTCCTTGTTTTTGTCTTTAAGCATTTTTAGAACACAATGTATCTGGGAGTGGATTTGCATTTATCCTACTTGGAGTCAGTTGAACTTCTTGGACATATAGATTGATGTAGTTCATCAAACTTGAAAAGTTTTCAACCATTATTTCTTTGAGTATTTTTTTTTCTCTTTTCTTTCTCTCCTAACCTTCTGGTACTCCATTATGTGCATGTTGTTGTGCTTTGTGGTCTCCCACATTTCTCTAAGGCACTGTTTGTTATTCTTCATTTTTCTCTCTGTTCTTTAGGTTGCATAATATCTGCCAATCTATCTTCAAGTCCATTGAGTCTTCTGCTAATTAAAGTCTACTGTTGAGCCCTTTTGGTGAACGTTTTTTTTTTTTAAGATTTTATTTATTTGACAGAGAGAAACACAGCCAGAGAGGGAACACAAGCAGGGGGAGTGAGAGAGGGAAAAGCAGGCTTCCCGCCGAGCAGGGAGCCCGATGTGGGACTCGATCCTGGGTCTCCGGGATCATGACCTGAGCCGAAGGCAGTCGCTTAACCAACTGAGCCACCCAGGCACCCCACCTTTTGGTGAATTTTTTATTTCAGTTATTGTACTTTTGAACTCCAAAATTTCTATTTGGTGTTTTTTTGTTGTTCTTTTTTTTTTTTTTTATAATTTCCATCTCTTTACTGATACTCTCCATTTGGTATGAAATTTATATCATACTTTATTTAAACATGGTTTCCTTTAGTTCTTTGAACATGTTTAGAATGCTACTTGGAAGTCTTTATCTGTTAAATCTGACATCTGAGACCTCTCAGGTAGTTTCTGTTTCCTGCTCCTCCCCCCACCCCCATGTATAGATATTTTCCTGTTTCTTTGCATATCTCATAATTGGTAAAAACTGGACATTTTAAGTAATATATTGTATCCAGCTCCAAACACTTATTTTCCTTGCTCCCTCCACCTCTCTGGGGCTTAGTATCTTTCGCCTCTTTACTCCTTTAGTATTATTCTAGCAAATCCTATTTCCCTTCCAGTGTGAAACCTCTAGCATTGATCCTCAGAGTATAGCCTTGGCACGTGCGCGCAGTTAGCCTTGGGATAACAGTAGTTCTAGCAAGGCTCTCTGTCCCTTTCCCTGTTCTGTCTGTTGAGCTGTTTCCTGCTGGTATTACACTCAGTTGTTAGCCTCCACTAATTGCCAGCTCATTGCTTTATTATTTTCAACAGTGCCCTGAGGCATGAATTGCTCTGTAGTCTCTTCCAATTAAATTTGAGCCTCTTTGCAAATGTAGTTTTTGAGGCCAGTCTTTGAGGTTTGAAATTTGCCTTTTTTTTAGTTATCTCTTTTCCTGATTTTCTCTGATAAGGTAGCTAGCCTATGGTTTAGCTTATACTCATGGAGCCACCAATCTCCTCTTAATTGCTTGCCACCAAATTCTTCATTGTTTCTGAGAGCTGGAGTTTAGACTTGAATTTACCACACTCTGTTGCAAATAAAGTCAGTCTCTTTTGGGAGAGCTTTAGAACCCTCTCTTTTCATAGCCTATGTTAGCCCTGGGCAAAACCTCTGAAAACTGCTCGGGAGATGGAGGTAGGGACATGGGCCAGTTTTCTGAGACTGACGGTCCTTCTCATGAGCAGGGTATCAGTAAGGGGCAGTAGCCTCTCTTCTTGGCTTGCCTCTCCTGACATGGAACGTCCACCCTGTGAGCAAGCTAAGGTGAAGGTGATCAGTGATCAGGGCCCCATTATTCTCTGCCTGCTTTTCCTGGGGTAGAGCTTCCATTCTACCAATAGGGACTGGGTAGAGAAAAGAAGCCCTTAATATCTTGGTTACAATCACCTGGAATTTAATCTCTGTAACAGAGCTGAGGAATGAGAAATGCTGGAAGCCCGCCCCTCCTGGAGAAATATCCAAGCTCTGTTTCTGGAGGATAGGTTTCTGGAGGAAGGGAGAACCCCATCGTACTGGCCATACCTGCTTAGAGTGAAATTTTTGTCACAGGGAGCTAGGGAGTGCCTAAGTGACACAAGCTCTTGTTTTTACTGAAATTTAGTAGATTTTTACTTTGTGCCCTTAAGATAATTTTTAGTGTCTTCTGATTATTGGGGTCTTTGGTGATTTTCACCAGTTATAGCTGTTTTGCTAGGGAGCAGGTCTGCTGACCTCCTCATGATACCATTTTAAAACTGTATTAGAGATTTTTATTTATTTTTTTTCCTCTGTTAAACATCGGAAAGACAACAGCCTGGAACAGAGGGAAGTTGGTGGAGACTGAAGAAGGGAGATAGGCATGCTTTCTATTAATTTCCTACATTCCACTATTTCTGAGGCTCTGCCCATCTTAAAAGAACCTATGGAAACTATCAGATAATTTGAAGCAGTTGGAGCACAGCCATTCAATCAAAGTGTGAAATAGTGTGAGCTCTTGCCACATCCAGCCTGTATGGAGTGACTGAGTAATTAGAAATTGGCAGTGGAAGGATACTTTGATCATTATCTCTATTCCCAACCCATCTTCTTCTTCCAGCTTTGAACACTGTCCATGTTCATTTCCCTAACTTTATAGTTTATATGGAATCTGTGTCCGTGACTCCAAGATTAGCTAAAGATGAGAGGGGAAAAAAACACCAAAAAACCCTTCCCATTTTATTTTCTCCTTGGCCACACTGTGCTCTCCCTGTTCTCCTTCCTCCCATTGGTGTTGTTCCCATCTTCAGTTCTCCCATTGGCCAAATTCTTACCGGCATGGGACCTCCACAATGGGGGAGAGCCGATGATCTTCTTTCAAACATTGTGCTCAATAGTGGAAGAAAGTAATTAGAAAGACTTATACGAATAGGACAAAATTCACCCAAACTTTGTTTCTAAAATTTTATGAGTCTTTCCCCAGATATATTATATTGGCATGATATGGTAGAAAGAATGCATTCACCTTTGCTTTTAAATATTCTTTTGAAAATTCAGTTCCCCAGACACAGCCACATTTCAAGTGCTCAGTAGCCTCATGTGACTATTAGTTATTGTATACAGAAATAGAGAACATTTCTGACATTGCAGAAAATTCTGATGGATGGTCCTCAGGTATCTTTAGGCCTTATCCTGGGATTTTCTTGCATTCAAGCAGCTTTTGGGTTGAGCGGATCCTCTAACAGTTTCAGCTGCTGTTGTTTGATGGGCCCAAGCTTTTCACTAAGTATTTTTTTTAAAGATTTTATTTATTATTTATATGACAGAAAGAGAGATCACAGTAGGCAGAGAGGCAGGCAGAGAGAGAGGAGGAAGCAGGCTCCCTGCCAAGCAGAGAGCCCGATGTGGGCTTCGATCCCAGGACCCTGAGATCATGACCTGAGCTGAAGGCAGAGGCTTTAACCCACTGAGCCACCCAGGTGCCTTTCACTAAGTATTTTGTGACTATTTTGAAGTTACTCTGTTTTGTGGTCCTTCAATCACTCCATTGATTCCCTGCTTCTCACACAGTTGCTGATACTGTGCATGCAATATGGCAGCTATGGCTTGTCTTCACTTTCTTGTACTTTGAGGTGTGCAGGGACACCTCGCTACTAACTTTGTTGAAAATGTTGGCATGGTTTTTGGTTTTTGCTATCGAGCTGCTCTGTTTTACATGGGAATTTAAGGAAGATCCAGAAACTGTGCTTCTGTTGTAGCTGCCCTTTCCCCCCAAATATTCAGAATAAAAATTTTAACAAAATCTTTGCATGATTTATATGCATATTAAAGCTCAGGGAGAAGCAGTAGAGGTTCTGGGACACGATAGGCCCTTTTAAAATGATTGCTATATAGTATTGCTTCTGAAGTATTAGTTCAAGCCATCCAATGTCTTTCATTATATTTAGATAAAGTTTACATTGATATTCAACTCTACCTCAGTACAGCCTTATATTTAAGTTACCACACACTAAAGCAAAACCCACTATTCTTTTATTAAATTTCTGCTATTGTTTATGCAATTGCTTAGGTTATGTGTACTCTTCTAGATGGATATCAAGATGATCCTCAATTATGTAAAATAAAAATATCATCTAGAAGATCAGTAAAGTTGCCCCAACCCACTACAGTCATGCATTGCTGTGGGTTAGGCTTCTCTTGGGCAGAGTCTGGGCAGATTTCAAAGGGTAAATTTAGTTACCTTGAGACAAGATGTGGTCTGAGTTACATTTTCAATTCATTATCAACCCATGCTTCAGAAATCCGCGGGTAGTTCTGGTCAGCTTGGACAGATGGCAAGTTTATGGAGTTCAGATGTAATTTGCTTTACATGCACCTGATCCCAGCCTTCCCTTTCACTGCTAAATTCCTTCCTTAGGGATTTATTTGCTTACTTCTTCACAGTTGGCTATATTCTGGGAAAATGAAAGGAATGTAAATCATAGACTTCTAAGTAAAATGCCACCTCTCCCTTGTTTTCTTTTGTGTGTGTGTTTTTTTAACCACCCCTTCTTTGCCCCCAACCACCTCCCCACTTTCACATCACCATATTTAAGATCTTGGAGTCAATAAGAGAACATTCTTCAAAAAGAATGGAATTGATGAGTTCAAGGTTATGCAATTATTCCCATATAGAAATATTTGGTTGGAAAATGGAAAAAATTAAAACCATAGGTTCACAAATGTATAGTTACTAGAATAAAACTATATATAATAGATAGATTTTAACTTGCAACAGGATAATAACAAATCTTTTACTCAAAGTGCCAGGTGGTATCTCTAGTCAGATTATACCCATCCCAGGTGAGTGCACAGGGACGAGAGCAGGTCCCTTTCTATAAATCACTGGCTGATAAATGAAGTCTTTTCCATGTGCTCAAGTACAAGTAGATATTACTAGCTCAAAATGAGACAGATAAATGGAAAGCAGTATGCCTTCAGTGTGGCTGAGAGGATTTCCAAAAAAGAGAATAGTCTTATATCAAAATTAGTTGATTACTAAGTTAGCCTCTGCATCTAATTGTTCTGTAGTTCTTTAGCCAGATAATTTCACATCTTTTTATAACCTTAATGCATCCATCACGTTTGACTTTGGTAGAGTTATGTCACCATAAAAGCAGGATCTGACTTCATGATCAACACATTGTGCTCAATAGACCACTAAACCCCTTTCTATGCCAAGCAACAGAAAAGTGGCCAAACTTGCCAGCCTTCCTTTCCTTTTGCCATAGAGGATCTCATGGTTTGTGTGCCCTGTATTTTCCATGGTCTGATTCCCTGCATGGCTTCTCTCAGGCCCCAGGGATCCTTGAGGGTGGCTTGTGGTTCTGGGTAGGACCCAAAGTAAGCTTGGTAAGTCAGCCCCTGCCTGAAAGTCTTCTATCAGGGTTGGCCATGATTTCCAATTCAAAAGAGTCCTTAATGATCAGAAATGCCCTGATACAGCACTGAGAGGCAGGATGGCATATAGTTTATGTCTCTAGAATCAGACAACCTGTGTTACAATTCTAGGTCCCCCAACTACTCAATATGGAACCTTTAAAAATTGACCTAATCTTAATGGTTTCCTCATCTGAAGAATGGTCTGCTTCATTAAGTTTGTTATGAGAATAGAATGATTAAGTGGGTTAAAATATATGTAAGGAATATAGAAAAGGGCCTAGCCTATAGCAAACACCATTAAAATTTTAGCTAGTATTTTCCTTATTATCATCATTTGTGTTATTGGTAGAGATAATATAGTAACCTGCTCCCAAATGTCCTGTGTCAGGAATTGTTGCTCTCATCCAGTCATTCCAACCTGTCAGAGCCAGGAGAGATTGTCTGGCTTTGTTCTCTTTTAACCCAAGCCCTGAAGAAGACTGAGCCCATGGGAGCTGAATTAAATCCTTAGAAGAGAGTGTGTGGGTGCTGAGGGATTGATAAGCCTTCTACTCCTGGGACCTGTGAGTTTCATTCCTTTTTTCAGTGTTCAAATTATTGCTTGTACATTAGGTTATATAGCAGGGTGTTGTCAATGTAAAATTTTTAGAA
This sequence comes from Spilogale gracilis, assembly GCA_004023965.1. Classification (NCBI taxonomy): domain Eukaryota; kingdom Metazoa; phylum Chordata; class Mammalia; order Carnivora; family Mephitidae; genus Spilogale; species Spilogale gracilis. The sequence goes on from PITA01025905.1 coordinate 9,794, forward strand.
AACATTTTTAAGAAATATTGAATGAGAACAGTACCAATACCAAACAAGCTGATCTAACATGGCACCTTTCTGGGCAAATTATTTCCTTTCTCTGAGCTTTGGTTTTCTCACTGATACAATGAGAGTTTAGAATTAGCAAATCTTGGACCTGTGGCTCTACTATTTTAAACATTCTCAAGGTTCAAATTAGACCCTTCTTTGGGGGAAAATAAGTAAGTATATTGGGGCAGTTGTTTCAGTTTGATGATTATATTTTACTATTAATGTATAGTCCTCCCCTCTCATAACAAGTACTGATGTGATAGGATCTTTTTCATTTTTGCCATTCTTATGAGTGTATAGTGGTACTACACTGGTTTTAACTTGCACTTCTCTGATGACCAATACTGTCAAACGTCTCATGATTTGGGTCCATTTTTGATTTGAGGCCACTTGAAGTGTCTCTTCAAGTCTTTTTCCCATTTTCCTATCGGATTCTCTCCTTTTTCTTATTAATTAGTAGGAGTTTTAATTAACTTTTTACATATTCTGGATGCCAGTCTTTGATGGATATTTGAATTGCAAAAGTCTTCTCCCAGTCTATATCTTCCTTTTAATCCTCTTGGTGGTGTGTTTTCTTTCACGAATAGAAGTTCATAATTTTGATGGAGTTTATCAGTCCATAACTTTATTGTTAGTGCTCTCAACATTTTGTTTAGGAAGTCTTTGCCTACCCCAAGATCAGGAAGATATTCTCCTTTCTTTTTTTTTTTTTTTTTTAAAGCTTTATGTTATTTTTCATAGTTGAAAAATGGGTGATTTTTGTGCATGTGTGTGGTGTGGGATAGGAGTCCACATACATTATTTTCCATATGAGTATTCAATTGGCCCAGCACAATTTGTTTAAAAGATCATTTTTTTCCTTTACATGGTTTGTCTTTGCATTAATCAAATGATTGAATATGTGTAGATCTGTTTTTGAGCTCTGTGTTTTGTTCTATGA
>PITA01025905.1:10875-23662 GCA_004023965.1 Spilogale gracilis
CCTTACTTCAGGGCTCATTTTTTTTTTAATATTTTATTTTATTTATTTGACAAAGAGATCACAAGTAGGCAGAGAGGCAGGCAGAGAGAGTGATCACAAGTAGGCAGAGAGAGCAGAGGAAACAGGCTCCCTGTTGAGGAGAGAGCCCACTGCGGGCTTCGATCCCAGGACCCTGGGATCATGACCTGAGCTGAAGGCAGAGTCTTTAACTCACTGAGCCACCCAGGTGCCCTGTCCCTTTGCATTTCTAAGTAACTTTGAGAATTAGCTTGTTAATTCCTATAGAGAATCTGCTAGGATTTTGATTGATATTGCATTGAGTTTATAGATCATTCGGGGAAAAATTGTTATCTTTGTTATGTTGACTCTTTCAATGCATATATGTGGATCTCTCCCTCTTTACCCCCACCCCCTATTTTTAGATGGTCTTTAATTTCTCTTAGCGATGTATTGTGGTTTGCAATGTAGGGCCTTGTACGTGTTTCATTGGATTTATTCCTCTGTATTTGACATTATATGATGTTAGTGTAAGTGACATTTTGCATTTCATTTTTTAAGTGTTTGTCACAGGCTTATTGAAATGACATTTTATGGTCATAACCATGTTGAATGTTTAATGACAGATTAATATATTTTTCTAGTCTTTATATATGTATTCTTTATATGTATAAATATATTTATTTTTAAAAATTTTTTGGCCATTATTCTAAATAGCACCTTCATTACAATATTGAATAAAAGTGGTGATAGTAGGCATACTTATTCTCAATCTCAAAATAAAAGCATAAACTTTCAGTATGTCACCAATCAGAATAATATTTACTATATATTTTATAGCTCTAAAAAATGATCGAAGAACTTCCCGTCTATTCCCAATATGCTAATAGTTTTCTTCTTTGTAAAAACACAAAGGAGAGGTGCCTGGGTGGCTCAGTCTATTAAATGTCTGCCTTCTGCTCTGGTCATGATCCCAGAGCCTTGGGATTGAGTCCTTCATGGGGGGGGGGGGGTCCTTGCTCAGTGGGGAGCCTGCTTCTCCCTCTCCCTCTACCCCTCCCCTGCTTGTGCTCTCTTTGTCTCTCTGACAAATAAATAAATAAATAAATAAATAAATAAATAAATATCTTTAAAAACACAAAAGGGTTTTGAATTTTATCCACTGCATTTTGCATCTATGTATAATTTTTCACTTTTCATCCAAAATGAGATATATGTCATTCATTGAGTTTAATAAAATCCACTTGGGTGTGATATATTACTTTTTAATATATCATCATATTCCATTCATAACATGCATATATGTGTGTGTTAATGGAATTTTTGAATCTATGTTCATAAAAAATTGGCTATAATTTTCTTTCTCTGCATTATTCTTGTTATATTTTATATCATAGCTATGCTGACTTGTTAAAATGAAGAGATTAAGTAAGATTAGTGTTCTTTGTTCCTAAAATGTTTGAAAGAATTTGCCAGTAAAACCATCTGGCCCTGGAGACTTTTTTTGTGAGGAGCTTTAAAAAAGTTTTTAAAAAATTATTATTTTCAATATTATTTTAATTACTTAATATTTCTATTATTTTTATTATTTTAAAAGTTTGAAAAATTAATTATTTTTATTATTATTTATAGTAGATAAAGGACTATTCAGATGTTATATTTTTTTATTGGTATCGGTTTGGTAAGTGTATTTCTTAATGAATGATCATTTCATCCCATTTTTCCCAATTTACTGGGGATAAATATTTATGTCATCTTAATACTTTCTAGTAGCTATGGAGTCTATGTGTGGTATACTTTTATGTTTTTGTTATAGTTTATCTTTGTGGTTTTTGTCTTCTTTTTTTCTTGATCAGTCTCACTGGAGTTCTATTAAATCTATTAATCTTTTATTTTTATTGTGTGTCTGTGTCTATTTCATTAATTTCTACTTTTCAAAATTTTCTTTCCCTCAAATTTGTTTGACTTGATTTTCTATTCTTTTTCTATCTTCCCACACTGACTTAGGTCATAGATGTTTAGCTTTTTTCTTTATTAATGTATATACATTTAATACTTCAATTTTGCTGTAATCATTTATTTTAGCTACAAAGTATTGATATTTTGTACTTTAATTAATATTCAGTTTTAAGTTTTTCTAATTTTTGCTGGAATTTATTTGACCTATGAAATATTTAGATGTATATTCTTGAATTGTCAAGTAGTTGGTGATTTTTGTGGGGTTTTTTTCTCTGTTATTATTAAGTCTAGCTTAATTTCACTGTGGTCAGAAAATATGCTCTGAAGTTTTCAACCTTGAAGTCTGTTGAGCCTTCCTTGATCCTAAGTATAGTCAATTTGGAAAATGGTCCATGTGCCCTTGACAAGAATCTGAACTCCATCATTGTTGGTGGACATGTTGTGTTAGTATGTCAATTATGTCAATTTTGGTAATTGTGTTTAAATTTTCTCTATCCTTGTTGAAGTTTTGGTCTGCTTGTTGTATCAGCTATTGAAAGAGGTATGTTGGGTGCCTGGGTGGCTCAGAGAGTTAAGCCTCTGCCTTAGGTCATGATCTCAGGGTCCTGGGATGGAGTCCCACATTGGGCTCCCTGCTCAGTGGGGAGCCTGCTTCCCCCTCTTTCTGCCTGCCTCTCTGCCTATTTGTGATCTCTCTCTGTCAAATAAATAAATAAAATCTTTTTTTAAAAAGGAGGTATGTTAAAGTCTTTTATTATAAGTGTGAATTTGTCTATTTTTTAAATTCTATCAAATTTTGCTTTATACACACAAACACGCACAGTTATTGGATTTTAGAATTGTTATATGTTTTTCATTATTTGATTTCTTTATTAGTCTACCACTTTAATCTTAGTAGTGGTTCTTTCCTTTAAGTCTATTTTGATCGATGCTAGTATAGCCACACCAGCAATATTTTGATAAATATTTACATGATATACCTCTTTCTATAAACTGTTCTGTGTTCTTATATTTAAGGTTTGTTTTGTGAGCAGTATATAATTTTTGCCCCAATCTGATAGTTTTTTAATTGAAATATTGCCCATTTACATTTAATATAATTACATTATATTTGTATTTTTGTCATCTTATGATTTGTCTTCTATATATACTATTTATTGTTTCTTTTTCTCTCTTTTCTTATATTTTAAATTTTTATTTGATTCTTTTCTCTCTAGTAACTTACTAATTATAAAGTTGTCCATATACATTATTTTACACTTCTTTTGGTGAAAACCATAGCAATTATAACATATAACTTTGTCTTAGTATAATGAAACTTAGTTTAATGAAAATTATTACTTCTACCATTTTCCCAGTAATGCTAGGACCTTAAGTACTTTAACTCCATTTACCCTCTATGTCTTTCACATTAATTTTGTCATAAAATTATATTCTACATAATTATAAACTCCACAGTGTATTTACTATCATTTTATAGAGCTAATATTGGCTTATACATAGTTCTAGAACTACTCTTCATAGTGTTCTTTATTCCTTTTTATGCCTGGGACCATTTTTCTTCAAATGGAAGAATTCCCTCTTTGGATTGTTTTTAGTGCTATCCTGCTGGCAGTGAATTCTCTCTCAATTTTTGCTTGTCTAAAAATATTTTTATTTCACATTTATTGAAGGAAACTTTTTCTGGTATAGAAATCTAACGATGTGCTACATCATATTAATAGTCATCTTAATAGTCTTACAGATGGGTACAAATTTATTGAGCTTCAAATAATTTTTGTAATTTATAATATTTACCTTGATCTTGATGCTTTAGTCATGATCAGGGGATTTCTACTTCTTTCTAGTATTCTGTAATGAAAATGGTCCAGAATTTGGAAAGAAAAATACCTTGTGACCTTGATCAAGCCATTTAACTTTTTTGAGCCAGTGTCCTTGTGTATAAAATGGGAAAAATATAGTGGCTGTATGTCACTGAAGTTATGAGGTCCTGTTGAGTTATGTATGGAAGTGCTTTGCAATATTATAAAGTACCAGTTAGTTGGAATTTTTTTAGTGTCATTATTATTTACTGAAACAGAAACATCTCTTTGTATTCAGTTTATATCCAAAATTCTTTTATCAGTGTACATTTTAATGATACCCACAAAATGGTTTTAAAATGATAGTATTAAAAAAATTTTTAAAAATAAAAATAAAATAATAAAATAAAATGATAGTATTCATGTATATATTTGTTTATACATACACTGCATTTTATAAGAAAGTAGAATGGTGTTAAAAGTTACGTAAAACGGAACTTACATAAGGTTGGTTGTAGGTTTATTTCTGATTTTTCAAGGAACTAACATGAAAAAGGAGACCTGGCTGGTTACACAATTCATAATACTCATAATATTAAAAATAATCCATTAATTTAGGAGAAATACAGTTCTCTCTTAGTATACTGAGTTCAGGCAACAGTTTCCCCCTTACTTTTCTTAATGATGCTGAGTTATTTAAAAGATTATTCTGCTGATTTAGAGGTTACTGATTTGCATGGTTAATCCAAATCAGTGTTGGACTGATCTAGAATTTTAATATTCTGTTTCATATGCTCAAAGGGAGAATTATACAGTTTAATGTGAGTTACAAGTAGCTGCTTTTCTACCCTACTTGCAAATGGATTCTGTTCAGAAAACTAATGAAGAATGAGTTTCCTTTTCAAAATGCTTGGATACACATTTGAGGGAAGGTTAGGCTGATAAATTAGAATTTTATTTTACATATATAGTATTAACAAAACTGCCTTAGAAAAATATTTAGTTGTGTTTTATTTTTCCTTCAGAGACGTTCCTTACTATATTGATCACATGTTTATTTGCCCTCCTGTGTGCAGACATATTCCTGTTGTTTTTTTTCTCATCCGACAAAAAAGTGGTCAAACTTACATTTTGTAGGTTTTTTTTTCATTTTTTCCTCTTTATTAAATGTGTATTTAAATGAGAAAAAAGTACAGAACTGAAGCGTTTAAACAATCAAAGGGTATGTTAGTGTCTCACAAGCTATGCCATGACACATCTGAGGTTTTTTAAAGTAGGACATTTGTTCCTTATTTAAATTCTTTGACTTTGTCTTTAGGTCCCTGGCATGCATTTTATATGAGATGTGCTGCATGAATCATGCGTTCACTGGCTCCAATTTCTTGTCCATTGTTTTAAAAATTGTTGAAGGTGACACGCCTTCTCTCCCCAAGAGATATCCAAAAGAACTGAATGTCATCATGGAACGGTATGGAAAAAATATATTGCCACAGAAGCAATTTTAAATTGTACTTTATATCTTAGTTTATTTGAAAAGTAATTTTCTTCTTAAACATTACAGCATGTTGAATAAGAGCCCTTCACTGAGACCATCTGCGATGGAAATTTTAAAAATCCCTTACATTGATGAACAACTACAGGTATTTAAAATGAAAGGGATACTGGGAAACATGTATTAGCATTTATGTTCCTTTGAGGACTTGAAGATAGGCTGTGGGAATAAGGTGCATTAAGAATCAGAAACAAGATTTTTTTTTTAAAGCTGAAGGAAATTATTAGTCAGACAATCTCTTTGCAAGAAAAGGTATGTGAACTCCAGTTCCCTGAAGCCCCAGATATGAGAAGTTACGGTTGTAATTTTCTGCCTAAACTCAACATCTGCCCTCAGAGCTCTTGGTTACAAATCTTAACCTCAATACTTTGTAAATGTATCCCTGGTAGGACAAGAATATACTACTAATAATGCTAAAATCTGGAGTTTTCACTGAGCCTTTATTATTCCAATCATTTCTTATATATATTAATCATACTTTTATTGATTAGGTAAGTTTGTTTTCCTGTAGATTAGAAATTTTGATGCAGAGTATCTGCCTCTGGTGATAAGAAAAAAGCAAATGGTAATGTCATGGAGGGTTGGTTGGTTTGTTTGTTTGTTTTAGGTTTTACAGTTACCTCGGGCAAATTTCCTTGATTTTATGACTAGCTTTAAGTGGACCCACAAAGCAGTCATCACCTTCAAAGATAGTCACACCTTTTCGACCGCATAGAGTTCTAAGCTGGCAGGAAACAGGAATGCTGACTTGATATGTCTTCATCAGTTGAGTGCTGAGCAGTGCTGATGCTGGAGATGTGGAAAGGAAGGGAACAGCAAAATAGCTCCTGTCCTTTGGCAAACTGACTGCTAGTAAGAGGACCCAGTACCCAAGAAAGACCAATTATACTTATCAGGAGCTCTAGGCGGGATGCTGTAAAATAAGGGAAGCAAATAATGTCTTTGGTGGTCAAAGACAGAGTAGGCAATGGTTCTCTACCAGTGAGATAGTGAGAAGCAGCCAGACATGTAAAGAGCCGGAGAGAGTGTTGGAACCACAGCGAATTAGCTGGGACAAAGGCCTGAATCAGGTCATGTTTCTAGATGGAGACAGAGAAGAGAGAGTTCTTAGGTGAGAATGTGTGCTCTGGAGAAGCCCCTGAGGAAGTGGGGGTAATAAGCGGGACAGGAGGGAAGGTGCCAGAAGTCCCCTGGTACTTTGAATTCTCCCTGTATATAGCTTTCACCCTGCAAAGTCAGCTCCACCAGCCCAAGGGCAGGCCGTTGAAAAAGAGGCACAGGTGCTAACTATTGGGATTGATAAGGTCCAGTGCTGACCACCTCCCCGTAAGGAACCGAGGACACTCGGGATAATGCAAGTCACACAGGGAGGTTCATTTCCACCTAGCAGGGGTCCAAGTATCTGCCCGGCGCAGTGGGTTTCAACAAGGACCCCGAATGCAAGGTTCCAGAGGTTTATATATGTTTTAAACAGCAAGCGTGAGCACACAGTAATTTTCCATAGCTAACTTGCGGTTACACACAAGACAGCTGCCCATAACCCGGTCAGATAAGATGAAATTTTAAAAAATTCCAGGAACTGAAGCAAAGATGCACATATGGTTTCTTGACATAACTGCCCTCATTCTGTTTATCCCGATAAGCCCGACACAGGCCTTGTAGAGGCCTAAACCACCAGGGGGTTATAGAACCTGTTATGGCTACCCTTAAGCTAAGCAGGCCCTAACAGGATCAAAACCACACTGAGGGGACTGTGAGCAGACCGAAAAAAAGTTAAAATAAATCCAAGGAGATTTGCTGGACTAGGGTGAGGCAACTGAGACATTTGCCCTGGGGCACAATTAGAGAGGACAACAAAAACTCAGTATTCAGGATAAATAACATTTTATCGCAATGTTTTAAAAATCCAAATTAACACTAAAAATCCATGGTGACAAAATATCAAAAATTCACAGGCAGCATCCAACAGAGCTAGGATTAGGGTGATGGAAACGAGGTAGAATGGTGCAGGTTCAGGACTGGATTCTTTCTTTTCGTTTTCTGTCTTTATTTAAAATTTTATTTATTTTTAATTCTAGTATAATAAACAAACAGTTAACAGTTATGTTAGTTTCAGATATACATTAATAGGGTCCGTGTTTAAAGGAACGAGGCTGATATAAAAACGAAGGTTAAGCAAAGCTTTATTTTGCACCAAGCATCGAGAATTATATTGGCCGGCCAGGGTCACCTCTCAGGAGAGAGAAAACGACAACACCTAATTTTTCAGGCTTGCTTTTATAGGGCGGCCTCCCAAATCACAAGCTAACCAGGGATAATTTATACTTTTATTGCTCCAGGAACCGGGAAGTTGAGGGCATTTGGGCGTTCCTATTTGGTCCCAAGTACTGGTTAGTTTGCATATCCATTGATCAGGGTCTGAGGTTGGGGGTTAACTGATTGGGAGTCTCCCCCAACCTGGCTGGCCTTTGTTTTCCAGGGGCTATTTGCCCGTATTTCCTGGAGCTGTTTTTCTGAGTAAACAGCAAGGTGGCTGGCCTTCTAAATAGGCCCTTATAACATTAAGGTGATTCACCGATTGTATGCATGACTCTGCTCTTACCAAGTGTGGTCTGAATTCCTTTCCCCTGTTTCACCCATCCCCTCACTTGCTTGGCAATCACCAGTTTGTTCTCTGTATTTAAGAGTCATTTTTTGGTTTTTGGTTTTCTTTTTTTTTTGTCTCTTTTTTTATTTGTCTATTTGTTTCTTAAATTCCACATATGAGTGAGACCACATGGGGTTTGTCTTCCTCTGACTGACTGATTTCACCAAGCATTATACCTCAAGAGCCATCCATGTTATTGCAGATGGCAAGACTTAAACATTTCATACTATATTCTCCATGGCTTTTTTTGGTATTAATTTTGGTTTTTTATGGCATTGCATTAAAATATGACTTCTCTTGGTTACTGAGTCTTTTGGTGCCCCTTCAGTTTTGCACCTGAGGCGAGTGTCTCACTTGTCCCAGCCTAGTCTGGGGGCATGGGGACACTGTCCAGTACCAGAAAAGACTGGGGAAAGCTTCTGTGTTCTCGGAGCTGCAGAGAGGCCTGCCTGTGGTGCTTAGCAGGGAGCGGGAGAACAGGCAGTGAGTGCCAGATGAAGCTGGAGGCTGACCCCCCATGACCTCGCTGCATAAGCTACAGTGCAACATTTTGTATCTTCTTTATTAAAGAGAAGTAATTACCACTGGGTTTTGTTTTCAAGCTCCCAGGTGTGGTCAATGATACTGCACATCAGAAAAGGCCCCTGGGAGTCTCCGGCCCTTTCATCCCTGAAGAGGAGTAAAGTGCGTCAGGATTGTTTTTTTGTTTTTTTGTTTTTTGTTTTTTCAGCACCTGATGTATAAATACTCAGAAATGACTCTGGAAGATAAGAATTTGAATTGTCAGAAGGAGGCCGCTCAGATAATTAATGCCATGTAAGTAATTGCTTTGTTTTTAAAAAGCTATTGAGCATAATGTTAAATGCATTTGTCTTTAAAAATCTATTAGTGCTAAACTGGCTGCATGGAGTATCCTAAAATTCACTTAATAAGTCTTGCCAAGAGATTAAGGAGCTTCAGTTACTTGGCATTCCAAAGCCCCTTTGTCCCATGTGGTAGCAAATTGAAATTATAAAAGTTTTAAACCACTGCACAGCTTACAGATCTACAGGGTAGCTCTGTAGTTGCCTTGTAAGTATGTAGAGAAATTAATATCTCAAACATTTAGTGATAACATTAAGCATAAATGGTTTTCACATGTTGTTTGTTTAACAGGAACTGGCCCAGTATCTGTTGAGAAGACAACACTGTGAAGTCCTAGGATAATTGAAAATAGGCCAAAATTTACTTCCATGAGATATACATATGAACTGGAGAATGTCTTCCTCACAAACATAATTATTTCTTGACATAAGTTCTCTCTCCTACCTTAAGCAAAATTCCAGTGCTATTACATACAAGAGCCTAGAGTACTCGGTGACTTGGGAGCAGCCATGCATAGCTGTGCAAGCTGTGGACTGCACAACTCAAGGGGTTATATAAGGACCAAATCTGTAATTTGCTGGGTAACTCTCTATGGAATTTTATAAGGACCATGTGAGAATGGCAGTCCTGCCCCAGAGTTGTGCAAGGCAGTAGGTGAGAGCAGTAGCCCTCGTTAGCCTAATCTTCAAGGCCAAATAACACAAATATGCTTCTCTGACACTTGATCCAGTGGTTTCTCAACTGCACTATGTTTGTTTTCCAATTTCACATTCAATCTAAGGAAACTGGTTCATCAAAGATATTCAGTCTTCATTTAATGTAGAATCTCCACTTAAAATACCCTGTACCTCAGGAGCTAAAGTTTGAGGCAATCTCCTACAACCTAATTTTCTTCGTAGGTTGCTAATTATTCTTTCAAAAATGCCGGGAATGCTGATTCTGTTTTAAACTGAGGTGTGAAAGTAGGAAAATACTAGGCTAATTTTAGCTATCGTTTTGTATTGCAGTTGTGATACTGTTTATCTGACAGTGCTCACAATTTAAGTGTGCCAGGAGCCAATTGTTTGTATGGTCTTCCACATTATGAAATATTGATTTCAAATTGTCACTGTTGCTTTTTTTTCACGATCTGTGACTATGTTTCAAGGAGCTCTATTTGCTTTTATAAAATAAGCAAATGCATATTCCAGAAAATCATGTGTCCCGTAGAGGCTGTGGACTGTTTTCCAGAGAGATGAGAGCTGCCTACAAATGGTCATCACAGTTACACAATTAAAACAAAATAATAAAGATTAGAGTGGGAATGAAATGAAGTGGAGACTTCTCCTAGTATTTTGTAAGGAGGGAGCTGAGTGCAAAAAACATTCTGCAGTATTGGGCCCTAACCGAGTCAGGCACAGAAACAAATGTCATTGAGACCTTTCAATACGTGAGTAATATAAGCACATTTCTTTAACTAAAGAAAGAGTCTCTTAAATAACTATTTTAACTAACATTTTGTGAGATGCTTGGCTCTGTTATAAGCACTTTACATGAATTAACTCATTTAAATTCACAAGAACCCTATGATTAGGGTTACTATTAATTAGTAATTATAATAGTACCTAATTAATTAGATACTATTATCTATTATGTTATTATTATTATTTTAATGATCATAGAGAGGTTAAATAACTTGCCTAAGGGCATGTAACCTGGGAGGTAGGATTCGAACCCAGAGAATGTTATTAACCTGTGTAATACCCACTGTGCCATGCTTACCTGCTCTATGAAGCACAGACTATACAACATATTCAACAAAAGTTAACTATTACAGTAGTACCATTTGGGTTACTTTGATGTGTCAGACACTGTCCATACATTGTTTCATATAATATTAAAGCCTATTCTTTACAGATGAGAAAATGGAGCTCGAGAGAGTTTCAGTAACTTGCCCAAGGCTACAGAGCTAATGAGTGGTAGAGATGGGGTTCAAACCCTCCCTAATTCGGAAGATTAAGTCCTATCCCAGAGTTGAATTAGTCTGCCAGTCCATTTACTCCTTGATGGCCAAGATGCTAATTTGTCTTACATTATGAAAACCAGTCATAGGCCATGAAATGAGCAGAAATTTAGAAAGTACATAATTTGTTCTTAAACAAAGTCCAATTTGAAAAATATTACCAATTAACCACAGTCCTCGTTGGCTCATTACCTACCCTGAGTTTATTAGTTTGTACCTGGCCTGCCTCGAGATGCTTTCTCCATCAGTAGTGTAATGATACTTCTATAAAATATTTGTTTAATTTTTCTGAGTATGTTTGGGTTGAATTGCATGCGGGGATCTTTATTATTTATAGGCAAAAAAGGATCCACCTGCAGACTCTGCGAGCGCTGTCTGAAGTGCAGAAAATGACACCAAGAGAAAGGATGCGGCTGAGGAAGCTCCAGGCAGCTGATGAGAAGGCCCAGAAACTGAAGTAAGCCACCTTTCCCTGGGGTACCCTGAGCTCTGGCCATGTCCCAGGGCTCTGAAGGAATTGACTGAAGAAAAGCAAAAGCAAAAACAGGAAAGCAAAATGCACATACACATTATATATTTCTTTGTTTCTTCACTTATTCGTCCCCTCAAAGACACTTCTGCAGCCATAGATGGTTATCAGATGCCTGCCACTGTTAACGTCAGGCTCTTGGTCTTGTGTGCAAAGACAGATTGAATGTCAGGGAGGTTATCGGTGATGAAAATGTAGAGTCAGCCTCCAAATGAAGCCCTGTTGCTGCTGACCCGTCCTGTATATACCCCGGGGAGGGGGTGGAAAGAGTGGCTTCACTATGTGTCCTCGTTCCCCAGACATTTGCTGTATCCCCTCTGCTGGGAGACCCGGCCCGTGTATAGGGAGGAGGCTGACCCCCGGCAATCGCTGGCTTTAGAAAGCAGATTGGAAGCTGTGCTCTGTGGTGAAGTCCTTTGAAAATCTATGCTCTGGGCAACCCTGCTGGTGGACAGTATCACTAGTAATTCAAGTACTTACAAGAAAAGGGGAGATTCCAAAGAGCCCTAGACTCCCAGTTTCTCAAAGACAGATTTTTCCCTTGGTAGGTTATCCAGTTTCCTAATTTTTCTTCTTTCTTTCTCTGCCAACTTTTTGGTAGCTTAGAAGCCCTAGCTAAGAACTAGAGACACAGAAAAGACCTGAGACTCAAATCTGTTCATTTTATGACCTTGGTAACGTATCTGAAAAAGGATTTGGAGGTATTCTTGCACTTATAGTGCATATCATTTGGAACCAAGTAAGAATATGTGAGACTATTTCTTTCCCCTTAACGCGTGCTTTCTGTAATCAGTGTGGAAAAGGATTTCTGTCAAATTGCACCATGGGCAGTCATGTGCTGGAAATGTTAACAACCACCACCTCTGGGGTTGTGGGGCTGGGGGGGGGGGGTGTAAATACTCCCACAATGGCTAGTTTCAAGCTACCGATGTGATATCATCGAATGTTCAGTTGGAAGATATGTATACAGTTTGCTCTTGGGAACCAGTACAAGCTGGTTTCTGCAAACCACTGCACTACTGAGTGTGGGTTTGACTGAGAAAATATATTTACACAAATTGCTTGAGCCATTGTAGCAACTAACAGTCTGAGATCTATTTCTAAGGCCTTGGGAATGGCAGTATTTCTAGAGTACCATGAGTCTTGTCATTGTTTGAGGGTAAAAGGAAAACTAAATCTCAGCAGGAACAGATCAAAAAGGCAATTTAATAACTTATATGCACATTACAAATTCTATTTCAGATTAAAATTTTTTATACGCAAAGGAAGTCATAGATCTTTCACATGACATTCAATATGTTTATTGTTTAAAGGCAATGTTTATAAATGAAGTTTGGTTTTAGTTTTATGAATGAGTTGCATTGGAATTGTTTTTGATCATTTTTTCTACAGTTTGAGAACAGTTGTGTGTTTTAGCTAGAAAATGACTCTATTG
>PITA01025906.1:0-23557 GCA_004023965.1 Spilogale gracilis
ACTCTTAGTTAGTGGCCTAACAACTTAGGCTCAGGTCTTGATCTCAGGGCTGTGGGACAGAGCCTGGCTGGCTCTGCACTGAGTAGGATGTCTCCTTAAGACTCCCCCTCTCCCAGATAAAACAAACATTGGCTATAGAATGCTTACACATATTAAAAAAAGAAGAAGAAGAAAAAAAGGCTTTCATGCTCCAAGTATGAGAGAAAGGTTTAGACTGAGAAAAACAAAAATTATTCCAGGGATAACCACTGCTGTGAAATTCTCAGGTTCCTGGTCAGTTACTTGGTGCCAATGTCTCCATCATAATTTTCACTGGAAAAAAAAATTGGAGGGAAGGAGCCTCTTTAATAGCCCCAAGTCACCCATATCTTACTGATCATGACTCATTTCTATAGCAAACTTCTATAACTTCTCTGACAGATCAAATTGAATTCTGCTTGGGGAAGGTATGGGACAGTCTTCTTGGTTGAAGCAATGCTGTACTTTTTATTCCTGCTGAGTAAATAGCCTCAGGTCAAACTACTTGCCCTGACTAATGATCAAACATATCCAGGAATTCTGAACAAGAAATGCATTCTTCCCTCCTTTGAAGTGTATTGCTGGGAGAGTAATTGGGTTTATTGGAGATTTTTCCTTAGAACTGCAAAAGAAAGTTCTTTGCTAAGCATATAATCAAGCTACATATTTTCTTTCTTTATTAAATATCTTCTTGTAAGAGGGTGGGCACTGAATAAACATGTGTCTCAAAGAAGTGTCAGAATGATGCACTACCATCTTTTTGCCGACTGAGGAATTCTTGGCAGTGTTAGGTTAAAAAATTCCATGAGAAGAATACATCACTGTGAAACATTTCCTTTAGTCGTGTAATACCTTCAAAAAATACAATTGTGCCTCTCATATATTAATATCATTATAACTAGGCAATCAGGAATATAAAAGAAGAATATGACACAGAACCTGTCCTCAAAGAACTTACAAACTAGCAGATTAGGTATTAAAAGATATATTCTTGGGAACCTGGGTGGCTCAGTGGGTTAAAACCTCTGCCTTCAGCTCAGGTCATGATCTCAGGGTCCTGGGATTGAGGCCTGCATTAGGCTCTCTGCTCAGCAGGGAGCCTGCTTCCCCTTCTCTCTCTGCTTGCCTCTCTGCCTACTTGTGATCTCTCTCTCTCTCTGTCAAATAAATAAATAAAATCTTTTAAAAAAAGATATATTCGTTAAAAGCCATACAAAAACAACCATAAAGTCAGGATATTATAAGGCTATAATAAGAATGCCACAGAGTAAATGCCACTGGGCATCTGATTTGAAAGAAAGAGGTTACTTTTGGTGAGGGTCATTAATAGAGGCTGTTTGATGATCATCACCATTTTGTGAGCTAGATATGCAATGACGGATATAGGGTTTCAACAGGTAGGTTGTGATTGGGCAGACATTTTAGCCTCAGACCACAGCAAGAACATCATTTTTAGCATCTAATACAAGAACTAATCATAAGCAATATAAATCAACCATGAAATAGAAAGCCAGGGAAGTCTCAGAGTTAGTACTGAGATCTCTATGTGATGGAGAAAGTATAAAAGAGGTAAAGGGAATGAATGGGGGCAGGACAACTTGGTGATGGTGGCAATAGTGGCCATGGCGATACCAAAAGCACCAGATGATGACGGGGTGCCTGAGTTTTGAAAATCACCTACAGACTGAAAGAATCTCAACATAGTAGGTTAAGACTGCAAGGGAGACAATGACAGAATGAAAGAGAGCATGTCCAGAAAAGAACGTGCATAAAGAACACAGTAAAATAGTAAAGGAGTTAACAAGAATAAGCAAATAAGAGTCACTCCAGGCCAAATATAAGAAATGGGTTAGTAATACCTTTGAAATATGACCAAGAGTGCAAGAGTAGTCAGAAAGGAAAAAAGTAAAAAATGACTCCACAATATATGCCAACTACTTTTGTGTGAAGAAAATGGTAAGCAAAAATGATAAGCAAATCTAAATTCCTGTAGCAGATTTAAAGAATGTCTCTAGATTAGTTCTGGATCTATCAACAGAACAGACTGAATTTACCTGCCTTGCCAACCTAGTGTAAAAGGAAAGAGGAAAGAAGGATGTCACATCAATGATCTATAATTGGTGTGTGCGTGTATTCTTTTAATAAAATGCATTTTATTAATGATTCTTTTAATACTTTTATTAATAATTCTTTTAATAAAATGCATTTTATTAGCATAGTCTAATATATATATCTCCATCAAGTATACCTGTACACTTAACACTACTATATATGTGTTATAAAATATACACAAACATATAAATTGAGGAGGATGAGAAAAATCAATTTAAAGAGAAGTTCTAATATTTCTTTCAGAGGCCATTAAGTTGGATAATTGCTTTATCTTGGCCCCAATCATAATGCGAAGAGCTTAGATTTTTATATTCTGTAGGTAATAAAGAAACAAGAAAAGTTTATGAACATGTAATGAGATGATCAGATGGTTGTTTTCAGAAAATTAAGTAGGGGATCAGCATTAGGGATGGTCAAAGGGAAGATAAGACAGTAGGCCAGAAGCCAGAGGGAAGGCCACATTGACAGTCAGGGTATGAAATGATGAAGGCCTGGATTTAGGTGTTGGTGGTACAGATGGAGGGATGGGATTGGGGGGCAGGGAACATACTCTCTGATAGTTAAACTTTACAGGAAACAACCAGTGAAGACAGAATGGAGTCCAACTTTGGCTGTAGACATGCCTTCTAGAGATGAATTCCTGGGGTTCTAGAGATGATTCCTGGGGTTCATCTCCTTTCATCTTCTGTTCTGACCACTGTTTCACTGAGGAGACTTCAACATAGTATGGATGGTATTTTAAGTGATAATGCTTTCTTGTATCTTAGTGGAACAATTAATCCAAAAATGAAATAGTTCTAAAGATAGAAAGATCAATTTGCAGAGCCAAAGAACTTCAAAAATGTCTCAACAATTGTAGGGTGTCATTTCCTACTTTAATGTATGCAAATATCTGCTCTGATTCTAGAAATCTATCAGAGCCTTCTCGAAGTTATTATATCTGTCTAAGTAATCAAGTATTACGAAGAATAACAATATACATTTTTACTTTCCTAGAATGAAACAGAGCAGAGAAGAATATCTTCAACTTTTTTCTTTCTTCTTCTTCTTCTTTTTTTAATAAACACAGGTCTCAATTTTGAAAAAATACCTCTGAATGTGAGTGATTCAGTGAAATACCTTGAACGAGTGATTACTGCCCTGGGGGGATTATATGAAAGGTACTCAAAAAAAAAAAAAAGTCAGTAGAATGTCCTAGTGTCGAAGGGTTTTGGAAAAGTGACATGGTATCTATTCTAGAAAACCCCACCCAAAGGAAAAGTCTTAAAACCAAACTTGTTGTAAGTAATAACAAGATTATGGAATATTTCTTTATCATCTAAGAAGTAATTTCTTTTATGGTGCTTTACTATGTTACAAATGGCAAGTAATAAGACAAGCTCAAGTTTACTTATAATTATATCATTTTTAGCCTTAATTTATAATATTGTTATATAGTAACTGACTTGATAAAGGATGCTAAAGCTGAAAGTCAGTTGAACAGCAAGGCACATCTATCTGATCACCTAAGAAAGCTGCATTATAGTGTCATTCAAATATATTACATGTGGCAATACCACGCTTTTCCCTTTGCTTTCCCAGTTTGTTTTTGTTTTGTTTTGTCTTGTTTTGCTTTTTTCCCTGAACATATATACTGGAAAGGTAAAATCTCCGGTGATCTCCAATACTTTAAGCTAAGGTGTTGAAAACTGGGAGAAAGATTTCAAAAACTTGTTATTTCTTTGTCTTTTTTCATGACAGTGAAGACGGTGGGATTTCCTTTGCCCCCTTACATCAGTGAAAAGTTCCAACTAAAACAAATTACAAAGAAATTAGTTCACTCACTCAATCTATATTAATTAGGGAATTTCTCAATCAAAACCTCTGATTTGATTGTCAGAGGAAGTCTCAAAGGAATGCCTATTTAATTTCTTTTCTTCATTATTTTATCTGCATGATAAAGTTATCGTATAGAACATCAGTAATATAACTATATTCAAATTCTCTATTTTCACAATTGTTTCAATGTACAGAAATTTCAATGGAAATAAATTATAATTTGGTTAAAGGAAGGTATTTAGAAAATCAGCAATAGAACAAACAACAGTAAAAGAATATTTGTTAAATATGTTTGAAAACATTTAATGTCATTTATTTTATTTCTAAAATTTACAAATGTATGTTTTGAAATAATATCACGAGATTTTATTTCATGCAGTAAAAGAAGTGAAACATCATTATGGAACATCTGATGAAGACAAATCACTTTGGCTTATTTCAAAGTGCGGTGTCATGGCATGAGCCCTGTATTCTTTAAGACATGTCCCATTCTTCATTCTGAAACCTATCAGAATCATGATAAAATATTATAGGAGAACCTGTGATGAGCTTTCAGATAAGAGCAAAAAGTACAGTTAAATGGAAAAGGTTTCTTAAGCTTCCAAAATGACCTTCCTTTGAAAGAACCTGTCAGCCTTTCCATGATGGAACATCAATATTTTTAGGGCCGGTATAACTCAATCTTCCTTTCTCCTTTTTAGTTTTAATGTATGTAGTCCTGGCTGATAAGAGAACTGATTATAGTCCTCCCCAGTCTCTTAGACACAAATGAACAAGTACACACAGAGGAAATTCCTCTCTCCCACAAAAAACAGGGGCAAGGTTAAGATTTGGTCATTTTACCACTTCAGGAAGCGAGTTTGCAATGGAAAGTTTTAAGAGACATTTTATATCCCATTTATCTCAAATCATGATCTCTATAGAGGCAGATAGAGGCATGAGCAACAGACATCCCCAAGAAGAAAGGGGGAGGGGGAATCAAACATTTTCACTGCTTTCACTATTCCCTTCAATCTGAGAAAACAGAGCAAAGGATGAGTGATAGTTTGGAGATCTATCAGTAGGATATTGAGAATTTCTAATCAACCCTTATCTAAATTTTAGAAAACATCTGTTTGTATTTATAATCAAAATTCAGCAGAAGTAAAGTTCTCCCTCTTAATACCTATATATATATATATATATATATACATGCATACATACATACATACAGTTCCTTTCCTTTAAATGTGGGTTACATCAAAATACTGGTCATCTGATGACTGTCCACCAGCAGCATTTTAAAAGGCTAATGTCTCTAAGTCACTGTCAAATTTGGGGACATGTTCATAGATCACTAGAAGAGACTGGAGCAAAAATTACTTAGGGACCAATTCTGAGCCCCATTAGGCCATGATAAACATTATTTTATGGAAATGGGAAACCTCAAATGACCCAATCCATATAACTTATGTGTGTGTGTCAACTGGAGAGGGGCCAACAGCCATTACAAAGATCATGTTGCTTCTTTGTCTTACATGCTGGTGTTCCAAAGGCAATGTAACTTAAGACAAAGCTGGTTTTCAAATGTCTACAAAGTACTCAGCTTAAATCAAAATTTTTTTATGCTCTCTCTCTGATTCCATCAGACTTGTGTTTTAAAGTATTAGGAAACCAAAGGAGTTTAAAATCACAAAGGGAAATGCAAATCAATCTACAACAAATCACCTAACAGGTGCTCTGGAAGAGAATTTTATTGCTACTGACATTAACCATTTGCTTATCACCAAAATTATCTTCTTAATGGATAATATGTGGTTAAACTCCTCACAACTTAGAGCCACATAGGGGGAAAAGTAGCCCAAACAACTCTTATATTGCTTCAAAGAAAAAATGCTTGAAATGACTAACCTTTCCCAAGGTCATTAGGCCAAGAGATGGGTTCTTCTGTTTCAAGAAAGCTTTCCTCCTGACCCAGCATATGGTTTCTATTACTGCCAGACCATGACCACAAAGACATTTCAAATCCCTGTGAAAAATGTGATTCCATGTCTCCTGCTCAGTTGTATGTCACAGAGGACAGTCAAAGTTCTGGTGGATTATGGGGGGTGCGGGTGGGAAGGGTGGCAGCAGAGATTTAATCCATGCCATCCCTTTATATGATATGACTAGGCTTGTAATAGAAACCTTCTCACTTTTGGTTTCTCTCTTTTATCTTACAAACCACTTAAGGCTCACAAGGGACAGTGAACGCACTTCACTGTATCATGTTTAAGCTCTCCAAAGATGTGAAACAGCTTTATCAGGGGTGACAGCCACTCACTAATCTGCTTTTCAAAACTTGTTTTTTTTTTTTTTTTAAGGGAGATAAAAGTAAATTTATGATATTTAATCTGCTTCAACACAGCAAACAGTATTGTGTCTATTATGATTAAGAAATGTTTATGAAATTATTTTGAATAGATATTTACTTGTAGGTATTACAGTTGCCTCAGAGTATTAATAATGAGGACAAGAATTAGTCAACTAATACAAGATATTCCACAAGACACCTTTAATCCATTCAGATTAGTCAGACTTTCAATATGAACATAGTAATGTTCTGCCTTATTACATTTCATAAATGACGTTTTCTCAGTTTTTAATATAACATAAAATGTAGAATCATTGTCTAGTCTTGTAAAAGAATTTTATACAATTAATTATGAGTTTCTATCACATCCTAATTTTATAGTAGCTGATTTACAACATCTCTTTAGGCACAGAATTTAATGGTTCCTGACGAAAAAGATGGGCAAAAGATTATACACACACAGAAATATTTACAGAAATAGAAGCAAATAACCCAACTGAGTCATTTGTTTTATAGTGAAATCCTACCAAGTAGAAAAGAAAGCTTTGAGCAATATTCCTACTTGTATTTATTTATTTTTTTATTTATTTTTATCCATAGTATGGAATTAGTACTTTTTCAGTCTGTCCTCATTCATTTATTTTGGCTATGCTCTATAGTCTGTTTTTCCTTCTGTGGGCATTCCACTGTTTGTGATAATTTTGGAATGTTTCAAAGAAAAACAAAAACAAAAACACACCATGATACTACCCCATGAGGTCCTGGATGTATCTAGATAGAAATATTATTTTAGTATATGCAAAACACTAATCAAATTAAATTCCTTGGTTGAACATGATACAGGCAAACCCATTGGTATCTCGTTGCTATGTAAGTAAGAATTTGTCATACTAAAATATGGTTTTGCTCATTAGTGGGAAAAGTTGATTAAAATGATTATTTTATTGGGGCGCCTGGGTGGCTCAGTCATTAAGCGACTGCCTTCGGCTCAGGTCATGATCCCAGAGTCCCAGGATTGAGCCCCACATTGAGCTCCCTGCTTGGCGAGAAGCTGCTTCTCCCTCTCTCACTCTCCTTGCTTGTGTTCACTCTCTAGCTGTGTTTCTCTGTGTCAAATAAATAAAATCTTTTAAAAAATTATTATTTTATTGAGTTGGTTGATCAATTCCATAAAAAGTGGTTTCTTTTATTTCTAGTACCTTTTTGTAGTAGCACATCAGACATTGGATCTTGTGAATTATGAAAACATGGGCTTTCAAGGCCAGTTAGTTTTAAGGTCAGAAATTTACAAAGAAATGCAATTACTGGAAGGAAACACATTGCCAAGGCTTTGTTATATACCCAGTTATGCTCCAACTGGTTAAATAACAAGAATATTAAAAGGTTGAGTTTTGTTTGTTTTCAAGGATATACTCAGATATGATTCTCCCCACTGGGAGTTTCTAAGCACATCTGGTTTTTTCCATTGCTATAGCAAGTTTATTTGCTTGTTTATTAATTTAACAAGTTTTGTCTGTTAGATAATCAACAATGTTCTCCTGGTAAGCATGTGCCTTAAAAAAAAAAAAAAAAAAAAAAAAAAGCATGTGCCTTTATGAAGAGATTCACTCATAGCCTATCCTCTGGTCCTTGGGAAGAAAAAGTTCATTCTGAAAATTGAATTGTGTTTTCTAGATCTTATACATATAAAATAAACACATTCCACTTTCATCTTCAGGAATCAAAATTTGCTTGTGAAGAGAAATGAGCTGATGAGCAAAAAAAGGAAAACTTCATCTATCTTTAATTTACAAAGCAAACTATCACACCCTTCTAATTATCACAGAATTTCTTCTTATAATATCTTAAAAAAACTTTTCTGAACTCTGTAAAGCATAACTGCTTTCTTTACAACCTATTTCCATTCATTCTTTTATCAAATAATTATTATCTAAGATTTGTTTTCTATTGGCTTATGTCCAGACATGTTTTGGGAGAAGGAAAAGTTTTGATTCTTATAAATATTTCTGCCAAACTGATTCATTTAGTTTGGTACTGTTTCACTGTCCATCATCACTACAACTTAGGCCATAGCTCTAAAAGCTTCATTTCCCTTTAACAACCCTCTCTGGACATCTTCCCCATAAATTAATCCTCAAGGTGCAGGTAAGCAGGGTTTATATAGTCAGTAATGTCATCCGGAATTTGATTAAATAGTATGGGCAACCTGTGGATAGCATTTATAAATTTACACACTCCTCATATCCCTTCAGAGTCACTGCCATTGTCGGTCAAAGGTTCTAGCTTCATAGCTTCACAGACGGTCCTCATGTCCTTTCAGCTAATATTGATCATTTTGGGGGGCCTTGGTGTCTTTGTCTTTGCCTTTTGTTTTGTTTTGTTTTGAAGTCCTACCAGTAGTCCCATACCCAACAACTCTCCCTGAGTTTTCCTGAGGATAGTTTCTCTTAGTGATGAATGAAACTAGGACACTGGGATTTTAACAAACTGTGTTGTAGGAGGCTAATCCCTCAAGATGATTCCATATAAACTAGTCCCAGATCAAGTGACTTGGGGGAACTGCAAACATTATTCCCTCCGAGACATTACTCTGCCAATTAACAAATTTAAAGACTCTGATAGATACTGAAGTAAAAGGAAGATAATCTGCTTAACTTTGCTTAACCCACCATTTCCTAAATATTTTTTAATAAAAAGCCCTCAATCTTTTGTATGTTTATTGTGTTGGGGCAAATTTTGTTTTTGTTTTTGTTTGTTTTTGTCTAATAACTATCAACTCTTTTTAGAATTCTGCTGTAATATATTCATTTGAGGATTTAGTATCATTTAGCAAATATTAGAATAAAAAAGCCCACAGTAAAATTTTGCATTGCAGGTTATTATTTGACATATTAACATTTTTAACTATGTTTGTAACACATTTGCCTGTCTCTTTCTGAAGAAACAATGTGTAGGAGCGGGTAGCCAAGAACGTAGCTCCAAGTTGTACTAAGATAATATGTGTGAAGGGGCCTGTTAGAGTGTCTACCATCTACTAAGGAATAAGTAAAAATACAAATGGAATTATAATGGCCAGTGGCTCCTTAACTTCCAGTTTCTAAGAGGATGGCATGATGACCTCTCAGAGCAATGGCAATTCCTGTGGTCCAGGATCTGCAGGTGACAATCACCTCTTAGTGATACATTGACCCTGGATACCTGCATCCAGATTGGCTCACCTGCGTCAGTTCCGTAGCAACTGCCTTCCTGTGTTATTCTCTCCTTGTTCGCTCACCTTCATTTAGCCTCTTGGGGCCTGAATTTCTAGGTCTTATTCCCTGTGGACCAAGAACTGAATGGCCTAATACATACCTGTTTCCCAGTGGCTGAGCCCCGATGATGACCACCAAACTTCTTTCTCTAAAAAAGGTGCTTTAGCGGCCTTAGATCTTACCGTCTGTCTGCCCAGCACGAAATCCTGGACTAGTTGTGGACAGGCCGTTAACTCATATTTCATGCATTCTTTCATTTATGAGCAGAACTCCTGCCTCAAATACACGGTTTTCATGTGTCTGCCTTACCTTCTGCTCTGATTCCTGAACCAGCTAAAATGGTCTGTATTCTGAGGCTGTCTCTTTCCTCATGTGTCCAAGGCCGAAGTAATAAATTAAAAAGTGACAGTGGGAGAACCACTGGTACCAAGGAACTGATTCGGTTTAAATAAAATAGTTGTTATAGAGGAGTTTACACACACACACACACACACACACACAACAGCAAAATTTAATTCAACAAATGTTTTATTTGGTTCTCTTTTGCCATACTAAGGGGAGAGTGGGCTTTAAAAAAATCAAACTTTCTCTATCATTCACCCATTCAAATAAATATATATTCTCATAGACAAACAACTGATGAAGTGCAGAGCGGAATAACTTAAAACATGTTTCAAATATATGCCTCCCTAATGTCTATTATCCTAATCCCAATGACTTGTAACAATGGCCAGTATAACCCGGAAGAGAGGAGAATAAAGTTATTTCAACCAATGATTCTAGTTGCTCATGGGTAGGGATATCATAATACAAAGGACTATGTAAATATAAAAATTTTCTAATATATTTTGAAGTATCTTCTTGAAATTTTTAAGTATGTGCAGTAAATACATAGGAGTAAAAAACTTAATAATCTATGGTCTCCAACATAGCTGGTCCCTTTTTATTTTAACTTTTTACTTCTATTGAATCTACAGTGATTGTGGCCCTTAATTTATGCCAATGGAATCATTCTTCCACTTTCACTGTCAACTATGGCTGAAGTGATTGATGGCTAAGCAGTTTGTTCTCCCTATGGGGTGTGAAAACACTACTCCAGAAAGTTAGTCATGCTAAATATTTTCTATCAGTTTATTTCCATCTCTAATATTTTTTCTGATGTTTGATTCTTCTACCTAAAAAAAAAAAAAAGAAAAGAAAAAAGAAAAGAAAAACCACACCACACTAATAGTAAGGGTAAAGGTCACAAAACGGCATTTCTTCTTAAAATATCTCCATTTAAATGCAAATTTTGGCCTTTATTCCTCACCTTTAAGCAGTAATTTCATAGAAATGCAAAAAGTAAAAGTAAAGTTTGTGTTTTAATACCTACAGAGAAGCACACTAATGTGTTATTTAGCCTCATTTATGCTGCATAAACACTACTGTCTTAGAGCTTGATGGATTTCTTTTGGGATAAGCAGTATTTTCTCAGAAAATTCAATTTAAAAAATTAAATACACATAGGATGGTTTAAATCCAATTTTAAGAAGATAAAGCTTCATCATTTTTCATAATTTGAATCACTAGAAGTTGTCACATTGTTTTCGTTACACTTTTTAAATTTAGCTTATGTAATTTACAAAGCTATGGCATTCATTAGTGACAAATAATCTGAAATAGTCTTTATTATTGTTGAAACCGATTTAAATGCACTTCTATGAAAATGAAAATGTAAAGCCCATAGCATTTTTAACTTGTATTTCAAAATATAATAATTGAAAATGCAATAAGAGACTACATAATAATCAGGTGATGGTTTCGTCCTAGTGACTAACTTAAAGTAAAATCAAAATAATTAAAGTTTTAAAAGAAAAATATCCAGCTATTTAGAAAACATTAGAAGTTTCAAAGCATTAAATCAACATAGAAATTTAAGATTTATACCAGAATTAAATGTTTTGTGATGTAAACTTTGATACAGAATCACAAAAATAGACTTGAATGTACCAAACTTGTTTTTTTTTCAATGTCTTGCAAGACACATAATGGCCATTTTATGCCTCCAGCCTAACCCAGTAGCCCCTCTGTGATTTCCTCTGCAGCTGTGAGGAGCAGTTTCCTTATACCAAGGCAGTGTTCCTCTCAACTTCTCTTCCTCAGGGATTCCTCCTCAGCCCACAGATATCTTAGCCTCCATGCAGGCTAGGTTGGAAATATGACAGAGTTAAAACCCTTTCTCCCATAAACCTTGACAAATGGCGTATGGGAATGAGTTATTAACGCCTGAAACTTTGATCTTTTAGAGTTGAGCTGTCCAACTGAGTAGTCACTATATACATAGTAAATATAGTCTATATATACATATAGTATATACATTAATATATATACATATATAAATACAAAATATATACATATATACATACATGGATACATACTTATGTATATATACACACATAAACATATAGTAAATATATGACTATTTACAGTTAATTAAAATTAAATAAATTTAAAAACTCAATTCCTCAATCATAATAGCTATATTCCAAGCCACTATACACTATTATAGCAGACAATGTGGATACAGAACATTTCCATCATCAGAAAGTCCTATTGGACAGTGCTGTTTAAAGGAATGCTTCTAAGGCTGTGTGTTCTTCAATTATTCATCAGAAAGTCCTCAGCAGGATTTAGCCTCAGTTGCCCACAGTGTAACTGGATCAAGAATATATCATTTTTTGGGTTTTGCTCTTTTCTTTAGCTTACTCTTTGCTTCTTCACTTCTACTTCTTGGGATAACAACTAAGTAAATTGCTAGTACCCAAATTCTTGTTTCACGCTCTGCTCTGAGGGGAACCCAAGCTGAGGAAGTTAGCATCCAATGCTTTTTTTTAAAAAAAATTAATTACTTATTTGAGAGACACAAAGAGAGAGAGTGCATGAGAGGAGAGAAGATCAGAAGGAGAAGTGGACTCGCTGCAGACCTGGGAGCCGATGTGGGACTTGATCCCAGGACTCCAGGATCATGACCTGAGCGAAAGGCAGTTGCTTAACCAACTGAGCCACCCAGGTGCCTGCATGCCAATACTTTTGACCCTACCTTATTTCAAAGAATGTCATGATTAACCAAGATGAGACAGAATAACATAATTACAATATTTAAAATATATGTATTTACAATTTTTACCCCCTTCACATCCTTGGACTTCATTCCTTTACTAGCTCTACAACTGTGTGGTCATCACTGAATTGATCAGGTTGAGGAGGCAACAAGGCAGTGTCGGAGGCCAACTACATACTGGAATACTGTATTTTAGAAGTAAGGACAGTTGAAGAATGAGAGGGGTGGAAAGGAGGGAGATAGGGGGAAAAGAAGAGCAGGTGCCTGTAGGTACAGAACTCTGGAAAGAGAGTTATTTAAATGGGATTATTAGAAAGTTTGGTTCTACATCTTCTGGGTTAATTCCTTCAAATAATTTCTCCCAGAAAAATTTTCAGGGAATATATTAATTTTCAAGGCTTTTTGGAGTTAGACTTCTACATCTTTCAATTGCTACAGTAGTCTCAAAGAGACCCAATGTAGTCAGAGTGCATCTCCACAAATAAAGCAATTGTTAGATGTGAACCTTACAGTTGTACCATAATGCCATGATTTATTTAGTGCAAGAAAAACAAAAAGTGAAAACTATGACAACTCCTAACAAGGTGACAACATGACATTAACAAAACATTTTCTCCATATTTGTGAAATTAAAATCGCCTTCATTTATGCATGTTTTGTTACTGACAGCACTATGGAGGTTAAAGGGGCAACCTCACTTCTGAAATGGTTTCTATGAAATTTAATATTGTCTTTAGGGGAAAATCACTAGGATAGAGCTTTCTGATTTTTCCTCCCCTTTTTACGATTAAGGTAGACCACAAAACTTAAAAAATAATAATAATACTCTGAAAATGTTGGTGATTCAATCATTTCCTTTTAGATCAATTTATTCCTGGTAAACATACATTTCTCAGCTTTATCCAAAGAATAAAGTAGCTTTCAAAGCTCAAAACACATTATCAATAAAATTAAAAGATGCACTGATCAAGAAAATGCATACATTAACTTTTACATTCTCCACAGAAATCTCTCATACAGAAATACCAAGTTTTAATTAACTGAACTTTATTGTTCTTTTTTTTAATTGGGATGTGGGTGGAGCAGGAATATTGGAGAGTGACTGCCAAGAAACAAATCTTACAATGATATTCTGCAAGGATAACTGAAAAGAACTTTTCTCTAATCTTTTTTTTTTCTGTAAGTCTCTGATTATGCTTCCAATCAATCATGTCGATAAAATTGGAAATATTCATCAAACAAATAGTAAATTCATCCATTCATAAATCCATTCACACACTCACTCACAAAACATATTAAGGGTATCCTTGTGTCAGCCATGTGCTGGATGGTAGGGACCCAGAGTAGTTAACTGATCCGACAAACACATATCTGCTAGGCCTTCCGCAGGTGGTAAAGTAAGGGTGGTCACCAGTTTCTCCCATCGAGAAAACACAAGACTGATGAAACCAGATAAACAGTGAGGTTTCCTAATGCTGTCCAGATGCTCACAGCCATGCGCAGGGCAAAATGTACATATGAAACAACCAACACTGAGCTTTGTAGAGAAAAGTACTTTACCAATTGGGACTAGGTACAGATTAAGTCTAGTTTAAGTTATTTTTAACTAAATATTTTTAAAGGACAAATGTGTTACTTAGGAGGGCATTTTTCAAGCCAGCAAAGCAAAGGTAGGTTGAACTTTCGGGATCCTTTAGATAAAGCAAATATTTCTGGCTGGTCTAATTATGGAGCATTTATTGGTTTTCAAGTGCCTGAAGACAAGTTGTTTTCTCATGTATGTTAAACCAGTCCTTCCCCTGTGGATCTGGCTATAATATGCCTCCCAGAAAATTTTTCAGGGAATACATTAATTTTCAAGGCTTTTTAGAGTTAGACTTCTACATCTTTGTCTGGTAATTCTCTGCCAATTAATAACTTCTACCCTTAGTTCAGCCCACTCTAAACTAAATTATTGCATTTGGAATATGGTTTATCTCGATCTATATGTTGGACATTCAATAAATCAATACCTAGATTACTTATTGATTTTTCTAGTGCCATATGTGCAAACAGACATTCTATTCAGTTTGAGGAAATGAAATAGAAATAAAGATTGGACTAGCATGCTCCTTCTAATAAGTGAAAAGCAAACCCAGCATCATATTCAAACTGGTATTCAAATGGTTTATATAAGAATCTGATTTTTTAAATCTCAATTCATAAGCAGAAAAACATCATCCCTAAGAAGCTTGCCAATGTCTTATAGAATGCGAGTCTTAGCCATTAAGGTTAAAAAGGAAAAAAAAAAGATTAAAAACCATTGCAAAAGTAAAGCACACAGCATAATGTTGCCTGATTACCACTCAGAGAGGCCTGGCCATCAAAGCATGGCCAATTCAAATTTCAGTGATGCCTCTTTAAGCCCTAATGAACCGTACTGCCCTAATGAGAGGTTTCACTGAATCCTAGTCAATCAAGCATAGGTTTCACAGAGAAAAGAGAAAACTAGGAACTCGCTGCATCTTAAATGGTGATATTTGTATCAACAATGTTTACAAGTCATTTTTTCCCTTAGATCAAAAACAAAAACAAAAACAAAAACAAATAGCTACTTTCTATGGGATTCACAAATAAGGATGTTTGCTTAATTCAGTATGAAATCATTTTACATCATGAAGTATTCTGTGTGAATTCACTAATGGTAAGAATTAATTCTCTAAATGAACTTCTAAGAAAGTCGTATAGTTTCGCATAGCAAGAAGTACATTTTGAGATGTTTAACAAAGAATCAAAGATATTTTTTCTACAGAAGATTAATGCTGAGACTGACAAAAAATGATTCACTAGAAACAAAAATACTCATTTAAGTCAATGCATAATACAGGTCACAAGCATTTCTGGCATCAAATAGGTGATGACTTCGCATTCAAAGTCCATATTTTTCTATTCCCTTTCTAATGATTTTGACAAGTGGAGACAGGGTGATGGGTAACATACATCCAAAGAGGGAAGGTCAGACTCAAAGACATTACTGTTCACGTCTAAATATGGCACTACAATGCATTCCCATTTTTGCTTTAAACCCTTAATGATGATTATTAGACAACTGTGACTAGAATTTCACTTGGCTCCAAGAATGGCATCGAGTAATCTGAATACATCGCCGGTAAGATGAAACCCTGTCTTGGTGATGCACAACTCTTTTAAATATAGGCATTACATTTTTCCTTTAAGGAATAGTTCTGGATCATCATGAGTTAACAACTGTAATTGTGAGAAAAAAGAAGGAGGAGTGGAATGGAAAAGAGACTTTGTTGACCATTTCTTAAAAAATTAGTCCAACAACAAACTAGAAAAAAACAACCTGATGCAGAATATACCAAAGTACACCTAAAATTCCCCATGATGTGACACGGTAAATATTATAGCCTTCCTACAGATACATATTTCAAGTGTCAAAAAACATTTCTTCAGGGAGGCCTTTCCTCACTCCCCATACCATATCGGATTCAAATGCCCCATAATTTTCTCTCCATAAAACAAGTTCCACTAAAAAGGCATTTACACAACACAGTTGCTAATCTCAGATTCATCTCTACTTATCACATACTAAGTTCCAGGTAAGAAATAGTTTGTTTCCTATCACAGTTGTATCTGGGGCCTAGAAAAGTGCCTGATACGTAGTGAGCACTTAAATGGTTTTGCATCAAGGGATGAATGACCATGCTGTGCCAGATAATCCTGCAAGTAAAGTGAGGATCAGGCAACCTCCTACAGAGGTGTCATTCTAGAGGGTATTTTGGTGATGTGTCTGAATATTAAACATATATAACTTTTTACCTTCCTAAATAGAAGCAGTATATACAGGAATGGTCAAAGAAGTCTTGTTTAGAATTGCAATAGCTCAGAATCAAGTTAAATCCCAATGGCAGGTGATTAATTAAATAAATTACAGCATATTCTGAAAGTGGACCAGTATAAAACTAGTTGAATGGACTAGCTGCAAAACAGTGTACATAAAGCACTCACAGAAAAATTGTATACATAGGAAAATATATGTGATAAATTCTGAAAGAATATCAACTATTAACAGGGCTAGCCTTTAAGTTGTGGGACTACCTTTATTTTCTTCATTACGTTTTCCTATTTTTTTCCTAAACTTTAGCAGCAAGCGTATATTGCTTTCATTTAAAAAAATTAAAATTATTGGGGTGCTTGGGTGGCTCAGTTGGTTAAGTGACTGCCTTCGGCTCAGGTCATGATCCCGGAGACCCGGGACTGAGTCCCACATCGGGCTCCCTGCTCGGCAGGAAGCCTGCTTCTCCCTCTCACTCCCCCTGCTTGTGTTCCCTCTCTCGCTGTGTTTCTCTCTGTCAAATAAATAAAATACTAAAAAAAATTAAAATTATTGAAAGAAAAGGAAACCAAGATGACAGATTGTGATGATAGCATGGACAAGGGGCAATGTTTCTTTCTTTCTTTTTTTTTTTTTAAGATTTTATTTATTTATTTGACAGAGAGAAACACAGCGAGAGAGGGAACACAAGCAGGGGGAGTGAGAGAGCGAAAAGCAGGCTTCCCGCTGAGCAGGGAGCCCGATGCGGGGCTGGATCCCGGGTCTCCAGGATCATGACCTGAGCCAAAGATGGGCAATGTTTCTTGCATATAATCCCTTTCCACTTCATAAGAGCCTACTGGGTCTTCTGTATTAGATATTATGCAAAAAAATAAAGTTATATACTTTGAACTATTAATAAATATTAACTATTCAAGTCAGAGCAAGAATTGGGCCAGCGAAATTAAATATCTAACCTCCAACACTTTGAATAATAAAAACTAGTAGTTTGGGAGAGGGACCACAGCAAGGAGTATGCTCTGGCAAGTTTTACTTTTGGCAAGGAGAATATGTGTATTTGAAAATGAAATGAAGTCAAGAATTAGTAATACAAACCCAGGCAAAAGTAGATTCAAAACTTCTCCCCTCTAATTGTGGTCAATGGCATGGCTATTGGTTTGTGACACCAGATCAGTAACGGAAATGGCACTCCAAGTCTCAGAGAGGGGGTAAGACCTGCCTAGAGTTCCTGGGAAATAAACTCAGCTGTACAGAAAATGTCCATCCCGTGCCTGGAATATACTTCTCATTCAAACTACTTTTATTGCTGTTGTTGTTGCGATGCGGTGTGGGGGCGGGTCAGGCAGAGAAAAATAATTTGGTCCAATGATCACCATAATTATTACAACTTCCTACTCAGCGTAGTCTCTGTGGAAGGAGACTAACTACTGCGTAGATTGACAAGAAAATCCCAAGGATATCAATAAAGAGTTCAATAAGTCATTTGATGCCAACTTAATTTTTTTAATGTAGTTGGACTAGTCCCCAAGGGCCCTGTGCCTGCCTCGAAGTAGTTCTGTAACAGCAAATGTCACAGCCATCCAAGGATGTGAGGATGCTAATGTAGCATTCTTCATAAAATAAAACTGGGTTGCTGCTCCCCCTGACATCACAACAAAGCCCTGATGGATGTGCACTCTGCGCGCTGAATTGATTTTTGTTAAGTCCGAGCACTCGTACTATTTTATCCTAATGTGCCTAAATAAGCAGTGTTGACTCCTTAATTTACTCATTTTAACACCAGCAGCTTCCAGGACTCCATTAACATGGCGCCGCATTTAGGTTGTCTGCTGAATTTGCTAACCTCAAACGCATGAAATTTGAATTCTTAAAACTGATAACATTGCCAGGAAAAATCATTTCTTTCAAGACCAATGGGAACGCGTGTATCAGCATTTCAAGGAGTCGTGCCCATAAATACTTAAACCAGAGGGTACACTGAATTAATTAGGACGCTTGGTTTATTAAGAGGGTTGATTATTGGTACATGTTACAAATGGCAACCTGAAGGCCCTAAAGAAGTAGTTTAATGTTTTGCCACCAAACAAAGCCCTTGGAGAGACATTCACTGAAGGAAATTCAACAAAACGGAATGCAATTCAATAGATATACGAATTCTGCCAAAAGCAAAATAGACTATTAGGGTCTGGAGTAATTTGGAAATAAACGGTAAATTCTGTAAGAAAATAAAATAAAAAGAAAGAGAGAAAAAGAATTACTTCAAGTAAAACAAGTGTTTTAAAAACAAATTGAAACTACAACAAAATAGAAGATTATTTTAACCAAGGTGAATTCAAAAAGAACTTCTGTTAGGGATATTTGTATGATATACAGTGATGATGCTAAGCCCTTGGGGATATAGGAATGCATGTATTTCTTTGGAACATGAGAACACTATTTCCTTAGAAGTCAGTGAGGGGTATTGTGGACTCAGATTTGTGTTTTGTTTCTTTTTCAACTGTGTAGTGTTTATTTCTGAGTGTTAGGTGGTTGTATTTTATCACTCCTGGAATTGAGCTATCGAGGGGTGATATAGTCAATGAATTTCTCTTTCCATCAAGTTCAGTGTTTTACTGGTTTTAAAAGCAGCCATTACTTTTATTGTCTCCAGCAAAGCCGAACACATGCTTTACTTTAGTTCCACATCTGTATTGATAATGATAGGTCACCAGCTCTTCAGAACGACCCAAACTGTGACATTATAAAAGCCTGCCTCCTTATTGAAGCTTAGCCTTTGCTTATAAAAACAAGGCGAAGGTCCAATTAGCGATTCAGGGGAAAATGGGAGGGCAGTCTTTTGTGTATAGGCATCCCCGTTTGAAAACCTATAATCCATAATGAGCCCTGTTTAACACGACTGATGCTTTCCTTTCAGACAAGCCTAAATACCAGGTCACTAATGAGCCAGAATTTAAAACGCCAAAACCATGAATGAAAAAGGTTATTGTGAAAATTGGCTCATATTAAGAGATTTAAAAGACTTGGCTAGTTCTGTTTGGCCTGACAGGCCTAACTAATTAATCAAATACGTTGATAAGTAACTAACTTCTTGCATTTTAAAAGGGAACTCTGATCTGCCAAATTGTGAAGGAAAAGAACAATCTTGACGCTACTTAAAATACAAAGAATGGAATTTCATGGTCAGATGCATGATCCATACTTATTTTAATAAGAATGTTCTAGGAGAAGCTGTGATATCTGGAACACACCAGTTAGAAAATATTGGAAATTAGCGTATCGCAATGTCCATGTTACACGTCTTTAGTCCAAGAGAAAGGTACCAACATGGACAGTTTTCTAGAAAAGACGTGAGAGGCTGTTCTCACTGGTGAGGTTTGCTGAGAAGAAAGAGTTTGCAATGGCCCAGAGCACAAAGGCTCAGGGTCTCTTGTCTAGTTCCATGGCCACTGTTTTCCTTCTATAGCTTTCACCGTTAGGCAGCTCTGTGACAAAAGCTGCTTTTGGTTAATTAAAATATCTAGGGGCTCTTTTCCTTGCCCGCAGTTGGAAAAAAAAAAAAAGTATCAGGCGCCAAAGGCTTTTGTTTGCTTGGAGTGAAAATAAATAGGGAAGATATGTCTGGAGCAGCTATAGGTTAAGAAGGTGGTTGTGGAAAGAGGAAAGATTCTGGAAGCATTTGGGGCTGGCCTGAAACACTGGGCACCACTACTTAGAACTTTGTGATCTCCTAAAGGCTAACCCAAACATTTGAACCTCAATTTTCCTATCTGAAAAATGTAACAAATCAAACCTTTGAAGGGCAATTGTGTGATTAAAACAGTAACTGGCGCATGGTACTAAGTCAATAAATAGTGGCTTTTAGAACTTACCGTGGCAGGCGGTTCCTTTGGGAATTCCCAAAGAACCACACCTCCTGCTGTTTACATACCATTTGTAGTCCCTTTCACTTGGTCATGGCGCTAGTTTTGGCCCATGGGACATTAACAGAGGCAAAAAAAAAGCAATTGCTCTTTTAAGCCACTAAATTTTGGGGTGATCTGTTAGTAACAGATAACCCAAAACACTTATCACCTTTTCATGATCTGCTACTGGTGATGGACTCCCAAGAATTCTCTATGTTTAAAGAAGCTACAGTCTTTAATACTTGTAATGAGCCTATATTTTCTGGAAGCTTGAGAATTTTATACTTGTTCATAAACTCTGGATCATCCTTGAATATTGGCTAAATAACTCTAGATCAAATACACAACCTCACCTCCTTCTTATGGATGTCATGAATAAATTAAGTTGCCAAACAAGGGATTGGTGTGTAAAAAAATTTTAGACTTTTTTTCATGTAATCATTATAAGTATTTAGGTCTAGTATTTTGTACCTATTGTCCACTTTTTTGTTGTTTTGTTGATTTTGACTGATTGATTTCTATACATTACTCAATGCTCACCAAGCAAAGTGTAGTGACCCCTTGTCACTATACAACATTATTACAAAATTGACTATATTCAGGCCCACTTTTTTTCCACTTTTTTTTTACATAAAACCTTACAGCTGTCAATAAAACAAGTTGCTTGCTAGCTTTATTTATACCATTTATATTATTCTGTTAACATACAATATAAATAATTGCACTTTTGAGTGCTTTTAACTTGAGCACAACTTCCAGTAATATGATGTGAAAACTAATATGGCAAAGATTGCTATTATTGTTTTTAAAGATTGCTATTATTTACCTCGGAATCTATATTCCTCCTCTTCTTTATTAAAATGCATATATAAATACATACACACACACACACACAGACACACACACACAAACACACACACACACAATGGGACTACACCCAAGTACAATTCTAGAACCCCAAACTTCCCTTTCTGCAAGGTACAGCCATGTGCACAAGCTTTGACGATGAGATCTAAGCAGAAGTGATGTCTGGGATTTATAGAAAGACTTCTCATAAAATATAAGGCAACTTTTTTGGCACCCCACTCCCTTTTTTCTAGCCTCCTTCCTACTGGGAAAGCTGGTGACCCAGCAGCAGTCTTGGAACACTGAGGTGCTTGGGTGACCTTGAGGGTGAAAGTCATGTGTTAAAAATACAGAAAACAGGGACCCTCCTGGTGACAGTCGAGCCACCATTCCAGGTCTAGATTCCTTAGGTCTACGTTTATTTTAAATGAGAATAAAAAATAACTTTTACTTTGTTTAAACCACTATTATTATTTTAGGATTCTGTTATTTTCAGATAAAGTTAGTCCTAACAAATACCAATAACCTAAGCATTGTTATATATGAAAACAAAAAAAAGGATTTGGTTACAATCGCAAGTTAAAATATTTTTAAAGGAAAAAAAAGTCTGAAAAAGATCAAGAAGATGTTTGTGGCTAGAAAATCAATACACACAATTTAGAAGCCAGCAAGAATGCATGCCTTTTTGCTAAAATTTGTTTTGCATATTCAAAGGTAAACTACAATAACAACCAAAAAAACATAGAAAAGTGCAGGAAAACCATCTATTACTGTTGAATTTCTTCAGTGGTTTGAATGTACCACTTAAGTCCACCTTGAGAAGATTCAGCTAAAGAAAACTACAGTTCAAATGCCATGAGATAATTTGAGAAAAGAGTGAGATAATTTGCTTAACTGTAACAAAGTGATAGCAGAATTTTTGAAATTGTTGAAATACAGATTCTATACACAGAAGTCTAACCTAGAATTAACTCATAGCTCACCTACCGACATGGCTGGGAGATGAACATAACAATGCATGCATTCAGGCATATGGTAATAAACACCAAAAGCTCTATTAAAGCACATTTTTATTTTTCAGAGAAAAATTGCAATAAGGATCTCAACTTTTTTCAGTGATTGAAAAGAGCTTGTTTCATACTGAAATCCAAAATTCTCTGACAGACTGAAACAGAATTTCACAATGAAAGATTATATTTTTAACAAAATATTCTAAAGCCTCAATTAAATGAAAACCTTGCCTAGGAAAAGGCCAAAGTCTAATCATTTCCAATAATCACTAAAAATACCAACTGAGAAGAGAGTTTTGACTTCTCTAGATCCTATAATGCCCAGCCAGACCTCCTAATAACATCTGAAGCCCAGCTAGTGCATCGCCCAAGCTGAACCTGGACGAAAGCATAAGGGTATATTGTGAATGACAGAGTTTACCATAAGGTAGAACATTATGTAAGTTATATATATCCTGTTAAGTAGACTCAAATGCCATCAAATTTATTTTTAAATAATGTGATTTAAATATTACTCATACATAAAATTACTTTATTTTTGATGAGTATATGTTCCCAGTCCTTCCATTATACGTTTTTATGAGAGATGTTTTCTTAAAACTGTAAGGCAAGCTTCTGAATGGATGATCTTTTTGAAACTGTTATCTATTTTTTTTTTCTTTTAGATTTTATTTATTTATTTGACAGAAAGAAACACAGCTAGAGAGAGAACACAAGCAGAGGGAGTGAGAGCGGGAGAAGCAGGCTTCCTGCTGAGCAGAGAGCCCGATGCGAGGCTCGATCCCGATTCTCTGGGATCATGACCTGAGCCGAAGGCAGTTGCTTAACCAACTGAGCCACCCAGGCGCTCCTGTTATCTATTTTAATTGGAAAGATATCTTAAGCGTTTTCAATAGTTGGAATAGTTCTCACCATTTTTCACCAAAGCTTTAAATTTATGTACCATTCTTAAATAAAATCATGCAAGGATAACAAATATCACATTCCTAGCCAATGTCTGTCAAGATTTATAGGAATAAGAACTCCTGTTTTATAAGAAGGTAGAAAATAGGGTTCTACACAGAATGGGAGAAGATATTTGCAAATGACACTACAGACAAAGGGCTGGTATCCAAGATCTATAAAGAACTACTCAAACTCAACACCCAAAAAGAAGATGAACACGTCAAAAAATGGGCAAGAGACATGAAGAGGCACTTCTCTGTAGAAGATATACAAACGGTTAACAGATACATGAAAAAATGTTCAGCGTCACTAGCTATCAGGGAAATTCAAATCAAAACCACACTGAGATACCACCTTACACCAGTCAGAAGGTCCAAAATTAACA
>PITA01025907.1:0-17586 GCA_004023965.1 Spilogale gracilis
TACAACTGATTTTGGGTCGTGCGACCTTGTCTGTGCCCAGGGAGTTTGTGTGACCTCCACGCAGGAGGGACTGAGGTCCCGCAGCCCTACACATCGCGCTCAAGTCTGCCAAATCGCCTTCCCTGGGGGGTCTGCGCCTGGCCCATGGGGTGGAGAGAAGCAGCAGAGAAAAGCAGCAGAGGGAGAAAAAAAAAAGCAGCGGGAAAAAGATGGCAGTTTTGAATACACTCCACTCCACTGCGTTCCCTCGCGGGGCACCGGAGTGCCCTTTCTCTCTGCAGATCTATATCCCCATTTCCATGGCTGCCCCTCAGGCACTCCGTTTCTGTTTGCTTTGAATCAGAACGTAATCTGCTGTTGTTCCCTGAACACAGAACAACAGAGCACTTTCGTGCTGGGGTATTGTTTTTCAATGGGTCACCTCTGTGGGCTTCTTCCCCGGCGACCCTTGTCTTTGGATAGCCCTCCAATCGCTCCCACTCCACTCTACCTCTTTGCTGATGCTCTTCTTCTCCCATAGTGATCCAGAAGTGTGAAATCCAGAAATGTGAAATATTACATTTCAGGCTGATTTCATGGGTGCTTATAGTGTTCTTGTAGTGTTTTTTGCAGGAATTGAGCTCATGTCAGGGGACTCCCCGAAATGGGGTCACCTGGCCTTCCTCCATCTTCCCCCCGGCAATAAAGTCCTATTTCTCATCATTTAAAAAATTCCACAGGAAATACCTGAACTCATTCTTGTTATACGACGTTCAAACCATATAGAATGGTATTAGGCAGGTTTATGGCAGGAAAAATGTCAGGATGTCAACTGAGGATTTTTTCCACTTATGAGGCAGATTAAGGCATTTCCCCTTCCTGCCTCAGGTGACCACAGCAGAATGATCAAAAGATGCAGCTCTTGCATTTAAAATTTACTTTTCAAAACCACGGTAGAAGCAAGAGGAAAGAATGGCCTTGATTAGTAAATGTGACTCAGTGCTAATGCCATAAATTACAGATTTAGGAAGGACTCTTGCTGAAATCAGAGCTGGTTTCCCCGCTTTGGAGCTGATACAGAATTGGAACCCCAATTGGGTT
This sequence comes from Spilogale gracilis, assembly GCA_004023965.1. Lineage (NCBI taxonomy): Eukaryota > Metazoa > Chordata > Mammalia > Carnivora > Mephitidae > Spilogale > Spilogale gracilis. The sequence goes on from PITA01025907.1 coordinate 1,081, forward strand.
GGGGAAAGGGTGCCAGTCTGGGCACCTTGTGCCCAAAATGCTTAGAAACGGTGTCCTAGAAGATCCGAGCCCCTCCGCACGCAGACACTGGGCACACAAGGTCAGGCCCAGAGGAGGTATATTGTCTCTCTTATTTGAATAGAATAAAGATATTTCCAACACTTTATAAACTGTCTTTGCTTAAATTTCAATAGACTGGGCTGTCATCTGTGCTGGAGAAGGAAAAAATCCCGGCAAGGAAAGGAAAAAGGAGATTTTGAGAAACAGGGAGCCGCATCCCCAGGCGCCATGATTGAGAGTTACCCTTAGATACCCTTGAGCGATGGGTAGGGGGAAGTTCCAGCTCTGAAGCCAGGAAGAAGTCAGTCAGGTGCTTTACTTAGGTTTCTTTCCTCCCTCCCTCCTTCCCTTTCTCCCTCTCTCCCTTCCTCCTATCTCCTCCCTCCCTTGATTCCTTTTTAAGATTTTATTTACTTATTTGAGAGAGAGAGATAGAGAGAGAGAGAGAGACCATAAGCAGGGGGAGAGGCACAAGAAGGAGACGCAGACTCCCCACTGAGCAGGGAGTCTGATTCGGGCCTCAGTCCCAGAACCCTGAGGTCATGATCTGAGCAGAATGCAGATGCTTAACTGACTGGGCCACCCAGGCGTGCCCCCCCACCTTTTGTTTTGGTGGCAGTAAAGCAAAGTTTATTGAGCTATAGTACAAGCTCCTGAAGAGGGAGGGGACCTGAGAGGACTGCCCCTACTTTGATTTCTACCAGAAGCAGTTCCCGAGACAAGGACATGAGTGAAGGCGGGTGTGGGAAACTTCAGTAGCAGACTGGGGGGTTAGACAGGGAAGTTAGGGAGGTTAGGCGGGGAAGAGAAGGCAGCCAGTAAAGGGCAAATGACTGGAGCCAAGTCCTTCAGGGAACTCTGGGCAACGATGTGGTCCGCAAGCCTCAGAGTCGTCCCAGCTGAGGAACAAGGGAGCTGACTTCCATCAGTCATTGGTTGAAAACTGCTTCCTGTCCCTTCTAGTTCACTGGGAGTGGGGTTAGTGACCTCCGGAGCTTTGGAGAAAGCCTTCAGGGAAGAGACGGAAATGCCAGGAGTAGGAAACCAGCCAGGGTGCAGTGTGGGGGGGAGGCCTAAGAAATTTGTGCAGGCATTGATAGAATCGGGCAACCTCTGTTTTGGAAAACCCTTGGAGTGTCCCGTGGTGTCTAATATCCATATTCTCCACCATCAGAATCAAAGGGTCTCCTATTTCCATTTTCTTCGATTATGCCCAAGTCTTCAGTACAATCATTAAATGTTAGTCTCACCTTAGAAATCCCTTCCTTAATAAGGACTAGGTGTAGGGCCAAATATAAGACCTAATTTGCTCCACCATAACAAAGACCCACAGACTGGGAGGCTTACACAACAGAAGTTTATTTTCTTACAGCTGAGAAAGCTGGAAGTCTGATATCAAAGTATCAGTGGGACTTGATCTCTTCTGAAGCCTCTCTCCTTGACTTGGAGAAGGCCATCTTTTGTGACTTCACATGGCCTTCCCTCTATGTATGGCTATGTCCTAATCTCTTCTCCTTATTAAACGATAGCAGTTGGGGCGCCTGGGTGGCTCAGTTGGTTGAGCGACTGCCTTTGGCTCAGGTCATGATCCCGGAGACCTGGGATCGAGTCTTACATCGGGCTCCCTGCTCGGCAGGAAGCCTGCTTCTCCCTCTCTCACTCCCCCTGCTTGTGTTCCCTCTCTAGCTGTGTTTCTCTCTGTTAAATAAATAAAATCTTAAAAAAAAAAAAAAAGCTTTAAAGGACAGCAGTCATATTAGATTAGGTCCTACCCCCCCCCAAAAAAAAAAAGATTAGGTCCTACCCTCTGGATAGAGTCCTGACTCTGCACTAGTCCCTGTGCGACACCTTCTTCGCACCCCGGGGGGGGCAGGGAAGAAGTGATTGGGGACTGCAAGCCTATGTCTCCATCAACCCTCTGGACCCATTTCCACCAGGAAGGGATGAACATTCAGGTTCCTTCCTCATGTTCACCCTGGCGTGTGTGTGTTATGTTGGAAGGTTGAAAGTCTGAGCTTCTCAGTTGGCCTTTGTTGATGGGAGCAGAGTCAGACCTTTTGTGGGGTTTGGATGGAGTAGAGCAATTGTCTAAAACGTTCTGTCTGGCTAGGCTGCCCTCACCTCTTCTTTCCCTGGCTATTCCTGTTAGCTCATTTTCTTGCGTTTCTGGGTCACTGGATTTTTAAACTCTAAGTCTGAAATACTTAAGGCAGAAGGGGTATCTTGGGGGCTTCTCCATCATGGAGTCCTTGGCTCCTGAAGTAGCTCGCCAGTCACTTTCTTGCCACCTTTCAGGGTTTTCTTATACTTGTTTTATAATAATGTCCACGGTCTTTAGTTGTAGTTAGCAGGAGAAAGAGGAAAAAGCACATCCACTCTATCTCTTGGGAGCAGAATTCTCCCCATACGTTTTGAAGATTAACAAGGAAATTTCCATTGTTTAAATATATGTAAGTTTATAGTTAATATTGGCATTTGAAAAATACAACTGTTATATCATTTAAAAATGTATCCAAGATTTTATACCTGACAACTGTTTCATAAATATAAACATTCAGACATTTTTGCGTTGTTTTTCTTTTCTCCAATTGTGTTCTCAGCTTGCCTAAATTTTATCCTAAATTTAGACACACAAAATATTTTGCTTGGTCACCATATTTTACTTCACTGCAAAATGAAAATCTGCTCAGTCAGTAGAACATGTGACTCTTGATCTCCCGGTTGTTAGGTTTGAGCCCCAGATTGGGTGTAGAGATTACTTAGAAATAAAATCTTAAAAAAAAGCCCAACTAAATCTATCAAAATGAGTTTCTATTGCCATAAATTTCTAAGAGTTAACATCTTTTTTCTGTGCTCTTTCTGCCATCTTCCCTGCCACCGGGATGATGTGCACCGACATTCAGGCAGATACACTCAGGAGCATCAACAATGCTGAAAAGAGAGGCAAACGCCAGGTTTTTATTAAGCCATGTTCTAAGGTCATTGTCCGGTTTCTCACTGTGATAGTGAAGCATGGCTATGTTGGCGAATTTGAAATCACTGATGATCACAGAGCTAGGAGAATTGTGAACATCACACGGGTGGGTTAAACATGTGCGGAGTGATCAGCCCCAGATTTGATGTACAACTGAAAGATCTAGAAAAATAGCAGAAGAACCTCTCCCGTTAGTTTGGTTTCATTGTCCTAACCTCAGCTGGCATCATGGACTGTGAATAAGCAGATGAAAACAAACAGGAGGGAGAGTTCTGGGATTCTTTTGCTAGGGATGTAATACATACATGCAAATAAAATGCCCTTAATAGAACAAAAAATGTTTCTTTTGTTTGACTTATTGCAATTTGGTAAGTACACTAGATCAAGAGTATACATTTATAAGACATTTTATATAAATAATTATCAACCATAAAAAGGTAAAATTATCTTGACAATGAATCTCTTTATGAGATAGATGGTGCTTTTCCCAATTTAATTTAATGTATCTGTGGATAAATAATACTTATTTCTAGAATGAGACAAAATGTAGCATTAGTTTGATTTTGAATTTTCCTATTATACACCTAAGCACTTGGAAACTGTGCACATAGATAAGTAGGAGGAAATGGCTGGAATTTTGTTGTAGCAGTTTTGCTTAACTGCTTGAATTTCTGCAGAATTTTATTTTCTAAATCACATCGTGAGGTATCATCAAAAATTATTTTAAATAATGTAACAGATTACACCTTGGTTAGGTCCTCTTTCTATTTTGTTGGAAACAAATTATAAACTACCTGACTTACAAAAATAATTTGTGGGGATGAGGGTGGTAGAAATGGGGGTGAATTGTTTTGTCTAGTTTTTTAGTTTAAATAAGCTAAATTTTAAAAATTGAAAAGGGAAAATATTATGCTTTACATAATGACCTCTTTGGTTCTCTGTTGCTAAGGCCCACAAATTTCACATCTGAAACGTTTGATCTCATTTTATGGTTCTTAATCAATTTTATTGAGGTATAATTTCTATAAAACAAATGGAAGCATTTGAAGTATTTGGTTTCACGATTTCTGGCAAATATATATACCGTATAACTGCTACCCCAATCAGTATACAGGATATTTTTGTTGTCCTCTAGTTCCCTCTCGCCCTTTTATAGTCAGTCCTCCTACCCCTTTGTACTTCCTACTGTCCCCAGCTATTCATAAGATTTTTATCACTGTAAATTGGTCTTGGGGAAAAAAGGGATTTGTTCCTTGTTCTTGGACTCATTTGTCGCCTCAGTTTCTGGGGAGCAGACCTAAATGTGAACATATGCAGTTGATCTGACTACGTTATTACAAGACACATTTCTATTTTTTAAATGATTGATTCTTGTGAGCTTTAGACAACACTGCAAATCAGTTGACTTAGTTATTTCACTTACTTTCTTTGTAAAATTTAAAAAATTTGCTTCTTTGAAAAATTTGTAACATCAAGAGTGATTATGTTGCTCTATAGTCTCAACTTAAATGATTTTATGGCTTTGGATTTAGTTATTGAATAAGTGACTTTTGATTATCAGTAAAATTCTGAAAAGAAATAATTCATAGAAAAGGGAGGCAAGCGGTGCCTGTATGGGTGGCTCAGTCCTTAAGTGTCTGCCTTTGGCTTAGGTCATGATCCCAGTGTCCTGGGATTGAGCCCCTCATCTGGCTCCTTGCTTAGCCAGGAACCTGCTTTTTCCTCTCCCTCTGTGGCTCCCCTGCTTGTGCTATCTTTCTCTTTGACAAATAAATAAAATCTTAAAAAAAAAAAAAAAAGAAGATGGAGGAAACCATAAGAGACTCTTAACTCTAAGAAACAACTGAGGGTTGCTGGAGGGCAGGTGGGTGGGGGATGGGCATTAAGGAGGGCACGTGATGTAATGAGCACTGGGTGTTATAAGCAACTGATGAATTACTAAATTCTACTCCTGAAACTAATGATACACTATATGTTAACTAACTTTACTTTAAATAAAACCTAAAAAAGAAAAAAGAGAAGTAATTCATAGAGACAAAAAAATTACTGGATCATCAAGCACCTTTTATATATATATATACTCTTCTCTGTATTTTGTTTTGCACAACTCAGATTAAGGTGGTAAATTCAACATGACATACACATTGGCGTATTGTGTTAAAGTTTGTTACATGAAGTTAAATAATATTGTCATCCAATTATATATGTATTTCTGTATGATTAAAAAACATACGTAATAATGGATTAAAATTAACAGCCAAAAAAGGGGAAAACTTGTAATTCAAACTTGGCCTTGAATTATAAAAATTATAATTCAAGTAAAAATTATACTTTTAAAAAGACATAGAAAAAGTTTCTTTTTTCCTTTAACATAATCTGCCCAGCTAGCAGAGATTTATTTTAGAATACTTTCATATTCCGATAACTTTGAATCTTTTGTGCTAAGTGTCGTTTTCTCAAATTATTTTTATTTTTAATTATTTTTACTTATTTATTTTAAAAAAGATTTTATTTATTTATTTGACAGAGAGAAACACAGCGAGAGAGGGAACACAAGCAGGGGGAGTGAGAAAGGGGGAAGCAGGCTTCCGGCTGAGCAGGAAGCCCTATGCTGGGCTGAATCTCAGGACTCTGGGATTATGACCAGAGCCGAAGGCAGAGACTTAACGACTGAGCCACCCAGACCCTCCTCAAATTATTATTATTATTATTTTAAAGATCTTATTTATTTATTTGACAGAGAGAAACACAGCTAGAGAGGGAACTCAAGCAGGGGGAGTGAGAGAGGGAGAAGCGAGCTTCCTGCCAAGCAGGAAGCTCGATGCCTGGCTCGAACCCAGGTCTCCAGGACCATGACCTGAGCCGAAGGCAGACGTTCAACTACTGAACAGTTATTTTTAAAACAAGTAAAATCCCTTTGCTTCTGAGAAACCTAACACTTATAATTTTCATGTTACCGTCTTTATATTTATTTTTAAATGTTTTATTGTCACTCTAGTTATTAGGATAGCAAAAGCTAAAATAATTACTCACTCTCAGGGACCTGTGCACTTAATTAAGTAATCGGCTTATGCCAGAATTTTGTTGTTGTTGCTTTCCTGAAACGTAGATCCCCATTCAAGAAATTAAAACTTGATCTTTTAACTCTTAAAAAAAAAAAAAAAAAAAAGTCAGTTACCTACTTGACCACTAGGTGGCACTAAAAGACTAATCTTTTACCTTCGAACCCGCAGGAAGATAGAAGTAATTAAGTATATTTGGCATGTTCTATATATTTTAAATTAATTCTATATTATCAAGAGAGCTACCCTGTCTATCAAACACATGATGTGGAAAAATTTGACAAATAAATAACAGGAGCTCAATCTTTTTCGATTAATTCTCTTCAGGTAAAAGAAATAACATTTTTTAAATAAAGATTTTAAAAATCCACCAATTAATTAATTTAGAGAGCGAGCAGGGGGAGGAGCAGAGAGAGGAAGAGAGAGAATCTCAAGCAGACTGCACTGAGTGTGCAAAGCCCAAAGAGTGCTTGATCTTAGAAACCTGAGATCATGACCTGAGCGGAAATCAAGAGTTGGACACTCAACTGAGCCATCCAGGCACCCCACCACCAGAAAATTTAAGAATAATAAATGAATTCTGTGGGGCACCTGGGTGACTTGGTCGTTGGACGTCTGCCTTTGGCTCAGGTCATGATCCCTGAGTCCCAGGATCGAGTCCCACATCGGGCTCCCTGCTTGGCGGGAAGACTGCTTCTCCCTCTCTCACTCCCCCTGTTTGTGTTCCCTCTCTGGCTGTGTTTCTCTCTGTCAAATAAATAAATAAAATATTGAAAAAAGTAAATGAATTCTGTAAAGTTGCAGGATATAAAATTAATATACAAGAATTGGTTGTATTTCTATATAATAATAATAATAATAAACTATCAGAAAGAAGTTAATAAAATAATCCCATTTACAGTTGCATGAAAAAGAATATAATATATAAGTATAAATTTAACCAAGAAGGTAAAAGAGCTGTACTCTGAAAATTATAAGACATTGATGAAAGAAATTAAAGATGATACAAATAAATAGATATACTGTGCTCATGGATTGAAGAATTAATATTGTTAAAGTGTCTATACTACCCAAAGTGATATATAGATTCAATGCAATCTCTACCAAAACACCAATGGCATTTTTCACAGAACTAGAACAAATAATCCTATAATTTGTATGAAACCACAAAAGGCCCCCCAAAGACAAAGAATATTAAGAAAAAAGAACAAAGTGAGAGGTATTGCAATCTCTGATTTCAAACTATATTACAAAGCTGTAATAATTAAAACAGTATGGTACTGGCTCAAAAGCAGACACTCATACATCAGTGGAGCAGAATAAAGAGCCCAGAACTGAACCCATGCTTCTATGGTCAATTAATCTATGACAGAGGAAGAGAGACTATACAATGAGGAAATGACAGTGTCTTTAGCAAGTAATGTTGGATTGAAATATTACTTGGTGATCAAAAAGAATGAAATCTTGCCTTTTGCAACAATGTGGCTGGAACTATGCAGTGTACTATGCTAAGTGAAATAAGTCACAGAAAAACAAATATCATATGGTTTCACTCATATGTGGAATTTAAGAAACAAAACAGAGGGACATAAGGGAAGGGAAGGAAAATAAAATAAGATAAAAACAGAGAGGAAGGCAAACCGTAAGAGACTCTTTTTTTAAAAAGATTTTATTTTATTTATTTGACAGAGAGAAACACAGCTAGAGAGGGAACACAAGCAGCCCTCCCGCCGAGAAGGGAGCCCATGCGGGGCTCGATCCTGGGACTCCAGGATCATAACCTGAGCCGAAGGAAGACTCTTAACCAACTGAGCCACCCAGGTGTCCTACGAGACTCTTAAATATAGAGAACAAACTGAGAGTTGCTGGAGGGCAGGTGGTGGGGGATCGGGTAACTGGGTGATGGGCATTAAGGAGGGCACTTGTTGGGATGAGCACTGGGTGTTCTATATAAGTGATGAGTCACTAAGTTCTATTCCTAAAAAGTCAATACTACACTGTATGTTAACTAACTTGAATTTAAATTAAAACAACAACCCTAAATGGTGTTGAGAAAACTGGACGGCTACATGCAAAAGAAGGAAACTGAGCCACTTCCTTACACCACATACAAAAATAAACTCAAAAGGAATTAAAGACCCCCAAATGTAAGACCTGAAACCATAAAAATCCTAAAAGACGTAGGCAGTTAACTCTTGGAAATTTGTCTTCATGATGGACACATATTTTTGGATCTGTCTCCACAGGCAAGAGCAACAAAAGCAAACATGAACATTTTCTGTAGCTGGGATTCTAACAAACTAAGAAGCTTTTTTTTTTTTTTAAAGGTCTTATGTCTTTATTTTAGAGAGAGACAAAGTAAGAGTGTGTTGGGGGGAGGAGTAGAGGGAAAGGGACAAGCAGACCCAGTGCTGAGCAGAGAGCCTGATGCAGGGCTCAATCCCATGATCCTGAGATCATGACCTGAGCTGAAATCAATAGCCAGAAGCATAATCAACTGAGCCACTCAGGCGCCCCCAAACTAAAAAGCTTTTGCATAGCAAAGAAAGCCATCAACAAAATGAAAAGATAGTCTACTGGATAGGAGAAGAAAATTGCAATTAATATATTTGGTAAGGAGTTAATATCCAAAATATATTAAGAACTAATACAAGTCAACACACGAAAAAGCAAACAATCCAATTAAAATGTAGGCAGAGGACTCAAATAGACATTTTTCCAAGAATATATACAAATGACGAATAGACACACGAACCTATGCTCAACATCACTAATTACCAGGGAAATACAAATCAAAACCCACAATGAAATATGGCTTCACATCTGTCAGAATGGTTAGAATTAAAAAACACAAGAAATAGCAAGTGTTGGGGAGGATGTGGAGAAAAGGAAACGCTCCTGAGCTGTTGGTGGGAATGCAAGTGGGTGAAGCCACTTTGGAAAACAGTTGGAGATTCCTTAAAAAATTGAAACTAGAAATACCATAGAAGCAATTCTACTTCTGGGTACTCATCTAAAGAAAACAAAAACATTAATTTGAGAAAAATATATACACCCCTATAGTTATTGCAGGATTCTTGACAAGAGCCAAGATAGGATATGAAAGCAACATAAGTGTCCATCAGTAGAGGAATGGATCAAGATGTGGTCACACACACACACACACACACACGCACACATGCACTCATGCACACACATGCACACATACATGCACAGAGGAATATTACTCAGCCATAAAAAAGAATGAAATCTTGCCATTTTTGATGGATAAATGTAGAGGGTGTTATGCTAAGTGAAATTAGTCAGAGAAAGACAAATACCATATTATCTCACTTAAATATGGAATCTAAAAACAAAAGAAATGAACAAACAAAACAGAAATAATTCATAAACACAGAAAACACATTGATGCTTGCCAGAGGGAAGAGGAGTAGGGGGATGGATGAAACAGATAAAAGAGATTAAAAAGTACAAATTTCCAGTTATAAAATAAATAAATCACAGGGATGTAAAGTATAACACAGAATATAAGCAGTAATATTGTAATAACTATGTATGGTGACAGATGGTAAGTAGGGCCTATTGTGATGACCATTTTGTAATGTATATAAATGTCAAATTACTATGATGTACATCTGGAACTAATATAATACTGTATGTGAACTATAATTCAATAAAAATAAATAATAAGACCTCTGCTTTGTCAAACACACAACAAGAAAGTCTTTATGTCTCAATCCTAAAGTGGCTAAATAAAAGGAGACCATCCAATTGATGATACTGAATTAAAACATTTCTGAATACAATTCTGTACCTTTGCGGCAGGGATTGTGCAAAAAAAACTGTCCTAAAAATTAGAAGTAAGGCAAAATTTTGCTTGCTTCTTTACTTCATACCATACTTGAATACTTTTTCATAATCTTGCCTGATGGGAATCTGGGTGTCTTAGGGCTTGCAACTTGTATAGAAAGAATGCAGCCAGCCCTGTATTATTAGAGATTAATCTGGAGAAAGCTGATAAGGTATGATGGCTTTGCTTTTTCTCTGATAAAGAAGATAATGTCAAGGTTATGATTTTATTGCCCTGTTGCACATTAACCATTTTTAATCTTTAACAGCTTTTCCTGACTACATACTCTTGGCTTTGCAGTTTTGTTTTTGTCTTTGAAACGTATCTCTTTTATTCTTTCTGATTCCTTCATTAATGAGTTTGATAAGACTTCAAAAAGTCTAAAAAAATACATTTCTTCCAGAATTAGGCTTTTAGAGTGGAAATACTCAGACAACTGATGGAAACCTCATTATAAACAGAACAAGACCAACCCGCTCCACCCCCCGCCCCTCCCCCTGCCACCGCCCCCATCCCCACCCCCACCTCCACCCCCAACACACAGAATACGTCTGATAAACCACACCGCTGCGGCTGTTCCACTGCTTCTAAACGTTACTATTTGTTCTGCTATTAGGAACCGGACTTTACCACGACCAGGATTTGGAGACACCTGCTCAGCCACTTCTGTTCCAGGACTTCTCCTTTTCTTATCACTGCTTCCCCAAAAGCCGGTTGCCGCTTCTGTCACCTTTGTCAGTGAAATGATTATGGAGTGGGTCTCCATTTCCTCCTGTTGTCCAGTTTAAAATCGAAGTCTCAGGTGGGTGAATCTGATTGGTGGCTTCAAAGAGGGCTAAGGGATTGGCTTTTCCAGATTTCTGCTATGCGGAGGCAGGACTCATAAGGTAGGGAACATTTTAGAGTTGTTGTTGTTGTTGTTTTAAGATTTTATTTATTTATTTGATAGAGACAGGAGAGAGGGAACACAAGTAGGGGGAGTAGGAGAGGGAGAAGCAGGCTTCCCGCTGAACAGGGAGCGGGATGCAGCGGCTCCAGCCCAGGACCCGGGGATCATGACCTGAGCGGAAGGCAGACGCTTAACAACTGAACAACTGAGCCACCCAGGCCCCCATTTTAGAATATCCTAAAGATTTTGAAACCCCGTAGCCCGCCAGATACCTTAAGCAGCGTCCATACATGGATGAGAGATGCTGTGCAGAGGGTCCACTGCGAGTAAGTGTTTTAGTTCATGGGCTCCATCAGTAGTTCTTAAAGCCCAATTAACCTACAGACTCCCGAGAGATAACAAAATAATCGTTTCTGTTTTAAGCCACAAAGTTTGGGGGTGGTTTCTACACAGTAAAAGGATAACGGAAAAATACATTGTCAATTTTTTGTGTGTGCCTGCCTTCTTCACTCAGTGTTGTTTCTATTAGATTTGTCATCGAATTATCAGTTCATTCATAATCGTCACACAGTATTGCATTGCATGAATGGACAAGATTTTGTTTATCCGTTTATTGTTGAGGAACTATTTTGTTAAGCCACTGAGAATAATCTGTGGCCATTATGACAATGCACCCCCTAAGTAGTTTGGCACGTGTGTTTTAAGAACAAGGACATGGGGGCACCTGGGTGGCTCAGTTGGTTAAGCCACTGCCTTCAGCTCAGGTCATGATCCTGGAGTCCCAGGATTGAGTCCCATATTGGGCTCCCGGCTCCCGGCTCCACGGGGAGTCTGCTTCCCCTCTGACCTTCTCCTCTCTCATGCTCTCTCTCACGCACTCTCTCAAATGAACGAATGAATGAATGAATGAATGAATGAATAATTTAAAAGAACAAGGACATGTCCCGTACATAACCATAATACCACCATCACCCTCAAGACACTTAAAATTGGTACACTATTATCAAATAAACACAGTCTATATTCAAATGTCTCCTCCTATCCCAAAAATGGCCCATAGTAAATGCTTGTTATTTTAAGTTGCTAAATTTTGGTGTCATTTGTTATACAACAACAGATAACACACAGAGTGGGTATGACTGCCCAGATGTTCAGGGCAATTGGTGATTCACAGTTGTCTGACTTCCCTGTTTCTGTTCATATGTCTCCCCTGTCATATCTCGGGGTCCAAATCCATCCCAACCAGTGGCCTTATCTTAGCATAAGAGACCCTGTATCGTTAGGCAATTAGTAGCTCTATGACCCTTATCTATAGGTTTTCAAAGAAAAGGTGTCCTTTCACTTCTCCATAGAAGATATACAAATGGCTAACAGACACATGAAAAAATGTTCATCATCACTAGCTATCAGGGAAATTCAAATCAAAACCACACTGAGATACTACCTTACACCAGTTAGAATGGCCAAAATTAACAAGTCAGGAAACAAGTGTTGGAGAGGCTGCGGAGAAAGGGGAACCCTCTTACACTGTTGGTGGGAATGTAAACTGGTGCAGCAGCTTAGGAAATCAGTGTGGAGATTCCTTAAAAAATTAAAAATAGAGCTACCCTATGACCCTGCAATTGCAGTACTGGGTATTTACCCCAAAGATACAGATGTAGTGAAAAGAAGGGCCATATGTACCCCAATGTTCATAGCAGCAATGGCCACAATTACCAAACTGTGGAAAGAGCCACGGTGCCCATCAACAGATGAATGGATAAAGAAGATGTGGTACATATATACAATGGAATATTATGCCTCCATCAGAAAGAATGAATACCCATCTTTTGTAGCAACATGAATGGGATTGGAGGAGATTATGCTGAGTGAAATAAGCCAACTAGAGAAAGTCAAGTATCATATGATTTCACTTACTTGTGGAGCATAAGGGGTAACCTGGAGGACAGTGGGAGAAGGAAAGGAAATGGGAAGTGGGGTAAATCAGAGAGGGAGATGAAGCATGAAAAACTTTGGACTCTGAGAAACAAACTGAGGGTTTTGGAAGGGAGGGGGTGGGGGGAAGAGTGAGCCTGGTGGTGAGTATTGAGGCATAAACAATCAATGGGGCGTAAACAATGAATCCTGGAACACTGAAAAAATAAAATAAATTAATTTTTAAAAAGTGTCCTTTCAAATCGCTACAGCGGTTTTTAAAATTTTTTCATTCGTGTCTTGAGTTTGGGTGAAAAGATTTTAATTTATTCTTTTTTCTTTGTATGCTCTCTAGGGCAATTTATAGGCAGGGACAATAAACCCTCGGGGAAATCACTCAGCATTTGTCTGGTACCTACCCTAAGGTAAAACCCAGTCGCATGTTACCTGGGGTGTGAGGTCAGGCGATGTTTCAGTGGGCCCCGTGGGTTAGCACTGAGTCCATTTCCTTCTGCATTTACCTTGAAGTTTTACCTTGAGCCATGTGAAGGCTGATTTTGTGTCACCTGGGTTAGGCTAAGGTATAGTCCCAGATATTTGGATAACAGTGTAGATACTGCTGTGAAAGCATTTTTAAAGATGAGATTTAACATTTAAATCGGTAGATTTGAGTAAAGCTGATTACCCTCCATAAAGCGGGTGGGCTTTCCAATCTGTTGGAGGACTTCGGAGGAGAAGACAGAGGTTCACTGAGGAAGAGGAATTCTGTCTCCAGATTGTCCCTGGACGTGGGCTGCAGCATCAGCTCTTCCTTGCATCCCCAACCTGCCCTGCAGATTTTGAGTTTACCAATCCCCATGCTCATATGAGCCGATTCCTTAACATAAGTCTCTCTTTGTATATGCATCCTATCGGTTCTATCTCTCTGGCAAACCCTGATTATTACATTTCCTAGGGGGGGCACTTCCCAGAGAAATCCACTCTCCTCCATGCCAACAGAGTTTAGATGAAAATCAAATATCCATCCTTCATCTCTAAGTTTTTGAGAGCATATTGTCTGTACCACACACACTTATACTATACATACAACTCTGTCAGAAACATTGTTGAACCAATTTCCAATTTCCAGTGCTTTTAAATAAGCTCAGTAGAATTAAGACACTTTTCTTCTTACAATGTATTCCCATAACCAGCAGAGTTGAGAATTTGGTAAAGAGGAACATGGGGCGCCTGGGTAGCTCAGTCATTAAGTGTCTGCCTTCGGCTCAGCTCATGATCCCAGGGTCCTGGGTTCGAGTCCCACATTGGGCTCCCTGCTTGGTGGGAAGCCTGCTTCTCCCTCTTCCACTCCCTCTGTTTGTGCTTCCTCTGTGCTTCCTCTCTTACTATGTCTCTCTCTGTCAAATAAATAAAATCTTTAAAAAAAAAGAGAGGACCACAGATAGCTCACCTATTCTGGCTCATTCCATAAAAGAGAACATATTTACTAGATTCTAAAAGATTTAGAACAAAAAAAATAATGCTTATTATTGGAGAGAGACTGTAAATGTAGGGAGGAATCTAAGTTTTTCTAATTTCTATCGTCCTTCTCTAAATCATGATCTTCAACTGAGCACTTGAACTATATTTATTTAGTTGGATGGAGAATGCAGGGAATTATCTAAGGTCTGTCGCTCTCAGAGCTATGAATTTCTTTTGAGTTGTTACCTTTAAAAAAATCTTACATGCAAATGGTAGAATTATATTCCTCAGTTGATGACACATGGTCTTCACTGGTCCATACAAAATCTTCTCCATGTTTGTTATTATTTATTCCTTTTTATGCACATTTCCCAAATTCCAGTTTTCTTCCTTTCTCTGAAGATAACCCTTCTCATGTATTTTGTATGTATCTTTTTGTTATATGTATTCTTTTTTTAAAATTTTTTTTAAAGATTTTTTTTATTTATTTGACAGAGAGAAACACAGCCAGAGGGGGAACACAAGCAGGGGGAGTGAGAGAAGGACTTAGCAGGCTTCCCACCGAGCACGGAGCCCAATATGTGGGGCTCCATCCCAATCCCGGATCTCCGGGATCATGACCTGAGCTGAAGGCAGTCGCTTAACCAATTGAGCCACCCAGGCACCCCTGTTATATGTATTCTTGAAAAATGTGTTATTCTGTGTGTCTTTACTTTGCATTCAAAGTGAGTCGCTTTGTGCTTGTATTTAGCTCTTTCTGTTTTATTTGTTTGTTTGTTTTTGTCCCTCAGCCCTCTGTTTTAAAGACCTATCCATGTTCCTTCAGGCACTCACAACGTTTTTCCTACTGTCTCTCTGGTAGACATGAAGATTGCCTCTATCTCGTTGCCATCACAAGTAACTTATAAAGGACATACTCCGGTAGGTCTCTTCAAGGAGACAGTTGCGAGGGGGTTGTATTATCAGGAGCAGAATTGTTGGATCCTAGAATGTTTTTCACTCTAATAAGTAGTGTTGAATTTTCTCCAGAGCGGGCACATCCATGCACTTTTCCACTGGCAGGGCGGGAGGCTTCTTTCCTGCTTATTTCTTCACCAACATTTGGCATTATCAAACTCTCATACTTTCTAGTCTAATCAGTATAAAGTAATGCATAAATTTGTTTTATTGTGATTTTCGTTGAGTTTATCTCTTCAAATGCTCATCAGCTTTTTTGTTTCCTCTTCTGTAAAGTCCATATTTATGTCTTTTGTACATTTTCCCTAAGCTTGATGCCTCTGTCACTGACTGCAGCTCACTGTGTACTCTAGATATCGTCCCTAAGTGGTTTCACACAATGCACATACCCTCTCCTATCCTGTTTAAAGGAGCTGTCTATGGAGTCTGTTTAAAAAAACTTTAATTTTGATGTGATGAAATAATAAAATATTTGCCACTGTGGTTTCAGGTTTTATATAAAGGAATCTTTCCTTATCTAGTCCCAAATATAATTTTTATATTTTATTCTGTTATGTTTAAAGCTACACATTTCTCTTTTGTGGCTTCAATGCACCTGCTATTGTATGTGGCGTTAGTTAGAATCCGGCTTTATTTTTCTTTGTACAGTGAGCTGCTTTTCTTTCTTCTTTCTAATAACACCTTTTAAATAACTCACAATTTCCCCCATGAATTTATGGCGTCAACTTTATTGTATATTAGGTTCCTGCATAAATATGTCTCTCGGCTCTCTCTTTCCATACCTGATTTTGGAATTTCGTTCCCTTGTCATTTATATATTTTTAAATTATTTATATATTTATTTTAAATATTTGGGTTTTTAAGGTTTTAACTTATTTATTTGTGTGTGTGAGAGAGAGACAGAGACAGAGAGACCACAAACAGGGAGAGAGGCAGAGGGAGAGGAAGAGGGAAGAGCAGATGCCCACTGAGCAGAGAGCCCAACATGGGACTCCATCCCAGGACCTGGAGATCATGATCGAGTTGAAGGCAGAGGCTTAACCCTCTGAGTCACCCCAGTGCCCCAATATATATGTTATATATAAAATATATATATTTTATAATTAGAGTTCAATGGAACTATATATATAAATTAGACTTTTTTATATATATAAATTAGACTTTTTATGTATATATTTATATCTATAAATAAATATAGATATATATTTATATATATATAAATTAGACTTTTTATAATTAGAGTTCCATTAAATATCTTAATGTTTAAGACAAGTATGTTTACTTAAAGGTTTGCTTAGCTATTTGAGGACCATATTATGACATAAATATTTTACAGTAA
>PITA01025908.1:0-23442 GCA_004023965.1 Spilogale gracilis
CAGGGGGGGGGGGGGGGGGGGAGATTCAGCTTGGTCACGTAGGCCGAAGTATTCTGGAGAAGCCCAAGAGGCCACCCCAGCCGACTTCCACTAATGGCCGCAAACTAGTGGGCGCCAGGAGGTCCCAACACATCTTAGGGTCTGATGCCTACAAGAAAACTCCACATTGCATATAATCGAGTGGATCTCAGGAGTCAAGATGTTTCAGAGCAAGGTGTGCCCACCTGGATGGAGGTGTGGTCCACATGGACCCTCAGCATCCTCACTGCTGTTCATGACCCCCTGCCCTCCATATGGAGCACCGTGCACCCTGCCAGGACCAAGGTGTGATTATCACTCTGACTGCCTAGATTCCCCATGGCCCAGGCAAAGGTTACGAGCAGCTTCCTAACTTGGAGATTCCTCATAGACCATACCACCTGAGATTCTAATGGAATGTCAGAATTCAGACTTTGGTTTGTGGTTCCTCTGGGAAGCACTGTGCATTCTCCTGGAACACCAGCATAGCGCGTGAGCTTCTCGTGTGTTCTCACCCACAGTTACTTCTCCCAGTCACTCACTAGGGAGACCTTTCCCATTTATCCTGACCTCCCTCCAGATAACCCGCCCTTATTTCAAAATTAAAAGAGTGGGAGGGTGTGTTAAGAAGGGGGACTCAGGGATGTGGGGTTCACTATCAAGACCTTTTCAAGTTCATACTGAATATTTGAAATCACTTTTAAATTTGAAATATTTGGGCGCCTGGGTGGCTCAGTTGGTTAAGCGACTGCCTTTGGCTCAGGTCATGATCCTGGAGACCCGGGATCGAGTCCCACGTTGGGCTCCCCACTCGGCGGGAAGCCTGCTTCTCCCTCTTTCACTCCCGCTGCTTGTGTTCCCTCTCTCGCTGTGTTTCTGTCTGTCAAATAAATAAATAAATAAAATTTAAAAAAAAAACATTTAAATTTGAAATATTTACAATTAATTTTTAAAATACAAAAAAATATAATCTTAAAATTAAATTTTAAATTCACACTTTTAGTGAAATATGAGCATTCTTTTTTTTATCCTTGTTGTCTTTTTTCCAGAGTTCTCAGGGGCTGCAGCCTCAAACCATCCACTGGGGCAACAATGGGCCACTTCCAGCAGGGACGGTGCAGCGTTGCCCTGGATGCCTGACGGCCACACACCTCCAGAGAATCACAGTGTCTGAAAAGTAAGTCCCGTGTTCGTGGGCTCCCAAGTGGCTTGCGAGACGGCCACATGCAGAAGGCACCTCTAGCAATAGACCTTGTACTGGTCCTCGAAGGAAATTGCCTGGAAATCAGATCTGCAGCCAGGGATAGGGTTATTTATTCCCTGAAATCCATTGAGAAAGAATTTGAAATGAGTTTCATATTACACTAGAATTTGCATTTAGAATGGTAAACATTGTTCTCAAAAAAATAGACTGTAGTGAACATCAGAAAAGTGTTTTCAAGGGCGCCTGGGTGGCTCAGTTGGTTGGGCGACTGCCTTCGGCTGAGGTCATGATCCCAGAGACCCGGGATCGAGTCCCACACCGGGCTCCCTGCTCGGCAGGAAGCCTGCTTCTCCCTCTCTCAGTCCCTCTGCTTGTGTTCCCTCTCTGGCTGTGTTTCTCTCTGTCAAATAAATAAATAAAATATTTTTTTAAAAAAAGTATTTTCATTTATACTGGTACTAGTACAAGACTTATGAAGTGATTCTGTTGCTCTCTGTTGGTATCGTGATTGATTAAATTATCAGAGTAATCTAAACAACAGGAGTCTTATCGTCTTCACATATATTCCTTTTTAATGCTTCTTCTTAGTTCTTGTCCCATAATGCAGTTTTTATCTAGTTGATTGATAGCATAGCAGTTCTTTTGTCTTTTGACTCTTTGAACAAACATTTTATTTGGGGTCTGCTTTTCATTTTGATAAATTTCACATCTATTAAATCATGGAAAGTGAACACTCATATATTCTTCACTCAGATGTACCTGTTGTTTACCCACAAAGACAAACACACACAGACATACATGGAATATGTACACATGTGTGTTCTATATGTGTGTGTTCAGTGTTTCTCTCTGAATCATTTGAAAGTAAGTTGCAGGCATTGTGATGGAGTTTGGGAAATATCTCCTCCATCTATAGGCTTTCTTCCTCAGAATCGTAGCACCATTATCATTGGCGGATTTAACGTTGACAAAGTAATCTTATCCAACATATAGTTCCTATTCAAATACCTCTGGTTGCCCCCAAAGTATTCTTCATAGCTGTTTTCCCCTATCTAGTGTTCAGCTAAACACCATGACCTAAATTTGGTTATGTCTCTTTACATCTAAAGCAGAGCACTGCTTTCACTTTTTTCTCTTGTGATTCTGACATTTTTGAAGAACCTAGCCGTTGGTGTTGAGGAGCGTCTCACAGTCAGGACTGGTCTGGCTGTTTCTTCCTGCTGAGGTTCAGGCACACATTTTGTGTGTACATGCGCTGTGACCTGGTGTTGGCGAGGACAGGTCTGCTCCTGTGACTCAGACCGTCCTGCCAGAGCTCTCCTTTATAAAGTTACTGTTATTTTACTCCTTGTAATTAATAAGTAATTGGTGGGGTGAACTTTGAGACCATGTGAACATTCTGTTGTCTCACTCATTTTCACCCATTTTAGCATTCAGTGAAGGTTGTATTATGATTTTTAACTACTCAGTTCATCAGCAGCATGGGCTTCCTTCCCTGTCGAGTGGTCTCATTATTTTTTTTCATTTTTGTGAGCTGCCCCACAAGGGAGTATCTCAAAGCAGTCAAGAGAAGGACTCTGAAATTAGACCGTCTGGATGCTTGTCTAGAATGCACCCCATCTCTGACACACACTCCCTGGGTGACCTTGAGCAAATATTTCATCTCATAAACCCTCAGTGTCCTTATGATTAAAATTAGGAGGCAACGAGTAAAACACTGCCTGTGTGTCTGGTCGGGATAGAGCCCACGGTTGGCCTCAGTAAATAGTGGCTGTTAATTATTATCATCGGCAGAGGCTGCATGCCTCCAGATGCTGCTTCACTCCCAACATCTTCTGTAATCCCTGGAAGCTGAGTAAGACAAAAAAATGCCGATATCAGCAAAAAATGCTGATAAACCTGAATGACAGGGCAGAGGCCCCCCAGGATGTGAGTCATCATATTTTTAAGTCCCTAAAGTTAGAAGGTTGCCTAGAGAAGCAACCTCACGACAGGAAGCATGTGTCAGTGAACAGCATCCTAATGGCATCCACTCTGCCATTCTGGTTATTTCTAACATTGTTCCTTGCTTGGCTCCTTCCCCTGGCTAGGCCTGGATCTCCCTGGTCTGCTGGCAGTTTTGCCTTTCAGTCAACAGCAACTGATCGTTTGAAGCTGATTGGGTTTCTTTCTGTTTAGATCATGTCGCCATGGTTTTATTTGAACTCCATTGCCTTGGAATCTTCTTTGAGAATCTTTTGAAAATTCTACCAAGCGGAGAGGGGGGGAACTGCCCTTGGAGAACATTTTTAGCTAGAGTATCTGAAAAAATGCTTCCTCTGAAAATGTTACTTGCCTGAATTTTTTCCCCACAGCTTTGGGAACAGATGAGGGCTGATTTCCATAAAGAGGGGCTGCTGGCAGCATGCATCCTTGCATCCAGTATGTCTCCTGGTTCAAGGCTTACTAGGCTGAGCTTGAAGGATGGCCCTGCCCTGAGGTGTCACATGTTCTCCTGCTTTCTGGGTGACGCCAAGCCAGCCAGCCTGAAGTTAGCCAGGGCAGAGAATGAGCCCTGCAGACCCAGAGGCACCCTTCCATGGGCACCAACCCAAAGTCCCCCAGAAGGTGCACCACCTCCTCCTTCTGTTTTCCTCCCCTTTAGCTATTTGCAGGCCAGGGATCCTCTGCCTGTCTCCATGTCCTCTTGATGGGCTCCTCGGGGAAGAGACAGTGGTGCAGGCCCAGTATAATAGTTTACAGGTTGAGTGAAACACAGTTAAAAATCAAATCTGCTATTCTGCATACACAGAGGAAATCACTTGGGTGTCTTTTTACTATGTGGGTTGAAATATTAGGGCTGCCTTTTTTCTATTCTTCAAGTGCTTTCTGTGATGTTCTGTCACTTGGAAACCTGAGTTATTTGGTCTTAAATGAGTAGAATACTCCTAACCTGTGTGCTTGAGCCTGACATGGAAACAGCTTGAAGCCAAGGAAAAATGTCCCCTATAGAGAGGCCTCTCCCGAAGGCTCCAGGCCCTGAGGTCCTGGGTCTTACCAGGGGGACCTCTTTGGTGGCCCTGGGTCGGTCCATCAGAGTCGCTGTCTTCATGCTCACTTTACTTCCCTATTCTTGGGGCCTCCAGCAGCTATTGCCCTGAGGGCCACACCAAGATTTACCTGGGTCCCAGGAGCTCATGTTTTTCTGTGGCAGGTGTGATCATGATGCTGTGTCTTTCCACATGATGCCCACACATGGTAAGCTGTAACCTCCCCAGGAAGGATGGAATCCAGTGGATCCTGGAGCAACCCCAGGGCTAGGTGGCATACGCAAGCCGTGAGAAGGACAGCAGACCCTATGGTCTGATGTCTGCCTAGGGAACCAGGCTCTGCTTATTAGTGTCAAATGTGGAGCGAGAGAGTGAGTATGCTGGGAGGGACAAGTTTGTCATCCCATCTGTGTGAAGCCCGTGGTCTCTCTGGATTGTGGGTCTGGGATCGGTGCTCACTTCCTGCTTCCTAGCTGGGTGGCCATACTTTCCCATCCGCCAATGGGGACAGCAGTCCCTGTTGGGTAGGCCTCCCAGGGCAGACTGGGGATGGTGTTTCCCTCGGTTCCAGGTATTGAGTATTGAAGGGCAACTCCCTCTTCTACCCTCATTCTTCTGTTGGTATATCTAGCAACACTCAGCACTAGGAATTCCACATAGATGACCTGTTCCTGACCCTCAGGGTCCACACTCAGAGTTGTCATGGCAGAAGAGAGCTGCATAGAACAAACGCCAAAGCCCATGAGGCCCATATGGGACTGTCTGTCTCAATGTCCTAAGGTTTTCTTTGAACTGTTTTAGATGGAAACACACTGAAATCCACACTTGCTCCTTGAGTAGAGGGAGCTGCAAATGGAGGAGGGTGAACAGCGGTCTCAGCATGGCACCACTGCTGCCACACCTCTCCCAGGGATGGAGCTAAGGTTTCCTGTCTGCTGGGGCTTCCAGGGATGTGCAGATGAGTTCCCATCCATAAAGCTTGAGCCCAACTCCTGGTTATGCCAAGGCCACGTTGGGGGCTAAGTGTGGATCTGCTCTGTAGATCTCAGCTTCCTCATCTCTGAAATGGGGGTGGTGATAGTGGTGCCTCCACACAGGGCTTAGGTAAGGACAAAGTGAGTTAATTCATGGGAAGCACCCAGAGCTGTGACACCTGGTAAGAGTGCTGGAAATCCTGCTTGTAAGTATGAGGGCCGAGGCAGATGCATAGCTCATAGTGAGCACTGATTTTCAGCTCCCTTTCCCCTGCCCTCCCACACAGACTCAGTTGTTATAAACAGTGACATTGTGAAACAGCATCATGTTGCTCTGGAGGTCATTTTGTGGTGAGCGAGGGGGTTGTATCCCCTAGATCTAGCCCTGAAAGCTGTGATTTATCATTTTTGGTCTGTTTTTCATGGTTTTCTTGTGTGTCCAGAATTAAAGCTCACTGTGCCCACCAAAGGAACTTGAGTCTCACTGAGAAATGAGACTGGCCTTGGAGCCCATGGCCCTGTACCACTGGTTATATCTTACCTCCCAACTGGGTGACAGGGCTGGTTAACACCAGTCCCACCTGAGCTTCCTCCTGTGCCATTGTTCCTTGGCCCTCAGACCCTCTACTGGCCTTTCCATCAAACCAGAGGCTTTTCTCCAGCCCCAGGATTGCTCCAGAAACTGTAGGAGCTAGCTGCCTGTGCTTACAAGCCTTTCTTCTGATACCCACAGATAAGTCTTCCTATGACCTAGGTAGTCCCTCAGCTAGTCTTGACATTCTATGCTTGTGGGCACCCACCTGAGTGCCCAGCTAACATTTTACATCATAAATTTAAATAGGGACAAAGATGTCATTTCTAGCACATTGTAAATAATGACATTTAAAACAGCACAGGTATGTCAATTTTTTGTTGACTTTAAATTTATTTTATTTTTCCAGTGCTCTAAGATTCTTTGCCCATGCCCCACACCCAGTGCTCCATGCAATAGGTACCCTCAGTACCCACCACCAGGCTCTCCCATCCCCCCACCTCCTCCCCTCCAAGTCCCTCAGTTTGTTTCTGTGTCCAAAGTCTCTCATGCTTCGTTTCTCTCCCGGAATTACCCTACTTCCCATTTCCTTTCCTTCTCCTACTGTCCTCTAGGTTACCCCTTATGCACTGCAAGTAAGTGAAACCATGTGATACTTGACTTTCTCTACTTGGTTTATTTCACTCAGTATAATCTCTTCCAGTCCAGTCCATGTTGCTACAAAAGTTGGATATTCATCCTTTCTGATGGAGGCATAGTATTCCATTGTATATATGTGCCACACCTTCTTTATGCATTCATCTGTTGAAGGGCACCTGGGCTCTTTCCACAGTTTGGTGATTGTGGCCATTGCTGCAATGAACATTGGGGTCCATATGGCCCTTCTTTTCACTACATTTGTATCTTTTCCCCCACAAAACCTTATCATAATTTTCTTCCAGAAAGGCAGTAACAAAAAAAATGAAAGACATTTACTGATTATTCTGTCACCTGCTTTTTGCATATTTGTTTGTGTATGTTTGTTACACAGACATATATATATGTGTATACACACATACACACACACACATACATATATTAAAAATTTCCATGGGGCTTGTTATTGATACCATTTATAATATTGATTAGTACAGAGATGATCAAAACAGCATAATTAAATACTAAATAAAATATATCAGAGAAGAGGTTCTTAATGAGATGGCTGACCATCTCATTAAGACCTGGTGTGAGGATTCATTGGCGGTCCCTTTGTGTGGCATCTGGAGGTTTCCACTCCAGAGAGATGTAGGGCATGGGAAAGAAGAACCTGCAGGACAGGCATCTTACCCACAGATGAATTTTAGGATAGATTATATATGGACTTGAGAATTTGAAAGTTGATTATTTGAAAGTGTTCCATGCTTGTGCCCACTTAATGTGCGCCCAGGGATGCCCAGGCTCAGGTTGAGAGCCACAGGCTTTCCCGTGCTCACTCAGATCTAGATCCAGTCTGCCTGCCAAGCTCAGATGCCCTGTCATCACTATCCTTACCTCTTCATCCCTCCCAGGGTTACCTGAACCTCCCACACCCCTATAGCTTCCTTTCAAGCCATAGAATCTTCTAGAATGCAATGGTGTCCTTTGTTTCTTTGTGGCCTTCCAGGAATCTGTGTTGATTCAGTCTCCCAGAGAAGTTAAGAGAGCATTTTGTTTTGATACTTTAAAATATGTCATATTCTAGATCTTTTTTTCCTGGAGTCAACATATTTCTCCATGTTAGCTGCACCTTCACAGGTAGCATTTCTGTATGTGGCTTTTTCTGTAGACCCATGGCAGTGTGTGTACCTCAGTGTGGACTTGTTGGCATCACCAGTCAGGAAATCCTGGTAACCAGGACTCTGCTTCAGGGCTTTCTCCTCAAAGCCCAGGTGTCAAACCATGTAAAGGAGGTACAGTCCCCAATGAGACAGAATGAATATCAATTCTTAAGGGGCTTACATGCTCAGGGAAAGGTCTTGAATCTTCTGTAACCAGAGAGGCCTGCTATCCACATGCACATTGTGGCACCATGAACGCATGCATGGGGATCGGCCAGTTAAGATGATGCCAGGCGAGCAGTTTCTATAGGGATCATTTTCCAGTGGTTTGCTAAATTCCTTCTAAAACTTCTGGGAATTCCTAGAACATGC
Source organism: Spilogale gracilis (assembly GCA_004023965.1). NCBI lineage: Eukaryota > Metazoa > Chordata > Mammalia > Carnivora > Mephitidae > Spilogale > Spilogale gracilis. The sequence goes on from PITA01025908.1 coordinate 7,926, forward strand.
AAAACCTAATTCTCACACAAAACCATTTGTTAGCATATACCAAAATTTAATTTTACTCTTTGATAAGGGAACCAGCAAAAAGATACATGGTCTGGCTCCAAGTATATTTGAGTAACTAGAATTTATAAAGTCAATTGGAAAAGTTATAGAGAAATCAGATGCTAAGTTAAGCTGACTCTCCAGAGGACAATAAAATAATATCTTATCTGAGGTTAACATTTTAACTGAGGGCAATAAAAATCATAATAAGTTATCAATTTTCACAAGTTAGCCTCTAATTTTGTGAACTATAGACCCTCTTCATCTTTATCAGTTGTTAATTATTGGATAAATAGTTGTGACACTTCCTAAGAGTTCCAAATAGGATCAAATAGGCTTATAAAAAGTCAGTATTTTAGCAGGGTATCAAAAATTCAAGCAGTCACCATTTTGCCTTTTTTTTTCAAGTTTAGAAGAAATTTTCCTATAACTGTTATAAAAAAATGCCTGACAAATTATAAGTGATTTTAAGATGCTGTCTTCCAGCTTACACAATGAATTTGAGCCCTAATGTGGACGTTGCAAGGGCATCTGTGGTTGGCAGCTTCTGACATGGCTCCCAATCGTTCTTGCTTCCTGACATCCACATCCGTGTGTTGGCCCCTGTGCTTGTGTGGGGGCTGAACCTAGTGCACTGTACCCAAAAAACAGGATTAGAGCAGGCACGATGGGCTGCCACTTCCAGGATCAGGGTACAAAAGACTGGAAGTTCCCTCATGCACATGCTCTGTCTCTTTTCATGCCCTTGCACTGATGAAGCAAGCTGTCATTTTGTAGTCTGACCATGGAAAGTCCCATGGAGCAAGAAATTGATTCTCAGTTCATTGACCCTGGAGCCATAAATCTGCCAACAACCTGAGTGAACTTGGAAGGAGATCCTTCCCTGGTTGAGACTTCATACAAGACTGCAGCCCTAGCCAACATTTTGGTTACAATTTAGGAGAGGTGGAGTCAGATAACCCAGCTGGGCACACCCTGATACCTAACCAAAGAAACTGTTACATAATAAATACATTGTGCTAACTCACCCACTTTTGCAGCAATTTGTTTCATAGCAATGCCTAACTGATACAGCATCTATGAATTGTATAATGTTGTTTTGTACTTGGAGATATACTTCTTAGCTCTCCTTCATTGCTTTCTCTGCTTCTCATCTTCCTTCTCCCTCTTCACTGTTCTTTAATAATCTGGGTGGTTAAATATCCAACTTTTGGTTTCAGCTTAGGTCATGATCTCATGGGTTGTGGGACTGAGCCCCATGTTGGCCTCCACGCTCAGGGGGGTCTCTGCTTCAAGATTCTCTCCTTCTGCCCCATACCTCATTTATGAGCACGCTCTCGCTCTCTCTCTCTCTCTCAAAAATAAATTAATCTTTTAAAAGAAGATAATCTTCCTCTCTGGTTCCTGTTCCATGTCGGTTCCCCTTTTCTGGCAGCTATGATTACCTCCTTGACAGCTGATTAGAGAGGCCTGAACTCAGAGAGGGCTGAACTCAGAGAGGGCTGAACTCAGAGGCAGGCTATTTGTGGGAACAGCATGCAATTCAGAAAAAAAAAACACTCCGTTCTTGACGAATGGCAAAAGAATTTTTTTGTTGTTGAAAATCAATTGCTTCAGACTTGCCGTGACTATTTCCTCCAGAGCTGCAATGCTTCTCATTTAGTCTTGAGCCGATGCTTAGTGTTTGAGAGCAATTGGTTTCAGCTTTCTTTCCTCGGGGGAGTGTGGACGTATATATTTTCTACTTTAAAAGGCATTTTCTTTCTTGACTCAAACAACTGACCCTGTAAACTTGAAAGTTGTATTCATCTGTTTCAGTATAGAAACTTTTTAAAAATTATATAAGTTCTTTTAATGTGATACAAAAACTACCAAAAGCAAATTTTTGAAAGAGTGGTACTCCAGAGGGTTCTATTAGGTTTCCAAAGTTATTAGTTTGAGAACATATTGGCAAAGAAGTAAATAGATAATAACAATCATAATCATACCCAAGCTTTTTTGGTGTTCCCTATGAGCCCAGCACAGTGTTACATAACCACCACCACAACCACATAAAATAGGAACTGCTATCCTTGTTTCGAGATGAAGCAATGAGAACCGGGATTAGAAGTGCATTGTCCTAGTTTTGTTTGCATACTGGTGCAGATTTGTATCTTAAGGCAGGTGTTTATAGTGACTAAAATTTAAAACCCAGGCAAATCAAAAAGAACAATTAGTAGATTAACATTTTGGGTCGCAAAGTTGCCAGATGATTATAGAAAGCTGAATGCATTCTTAAAAATCCATTTACCTCAGTGTTATCTACTTAAAGTTTTCAGAGTCATCTAGGATAATGTCATCTACAGGGGATATAATTTTTCTTTTTTCTTTGGTTTGTTTGTCTAGATAAACTGGCCTGTCCAATTTGAAAGATGTACATTTAGATAACGCATACTGAATCGCACCAGTCACTAGGATGTATAAATAGTCAACTAATATGGGCCTATAAAAATACATAAAATACAATAAAATGAAACTCCGAAAGCTGAAATTGTCCTGTACATGTGAAATTTAAATAATTTTAATAGAAAAATGATGACATCTGCTCCGTTTGTTCCACTTACCATACATACGCTGAAAACTTCCAAGTGTAAATGTGTGGCCCACTGGTGCTTGTCTCCAAAGGTCTCTTAGACAGCTTTCCCCACCTCACTCTTTGCACACACAGACACAGACACTCCTGTACACATGAATGGGTTCACATGGAGACATATACCTGCACACATACAAGCACATACAAATACATACAAGCGTGGACACTTAAATACACATGCATATGTGGCCTATGATCCATTTATAATTAATTTTTTGTATTATGTGATATGAAGATTGAGCTTCTTTGTTCTTCCTTTCCTTTTTGCTTTCTTTCTTCCTTTCTTTTTTTGCATATTGATGTCCATTTTTTCAGCACCATTTGTTGAAAAGTTGGTATTTGCTGCATTGGATTGCTTTTATACCCTTGTGAAAAAGCTGTTATCTATTTTCCATTCCATTGATCTACGTCTCTAACCTTTGTCCAGTACTTAGTATCTTCACCAGTGTAGGTTTATAATGCATTTTAAATTATGGAGTGTGGGGGTGCCTGGATGGCTCAGCTGTCAAGCATCTGCCTTCAGCTCAGGTCATGATCCTGGAGTCCTGGGATCGAGCTCTGCATCAGGCTCCCTGCTGGCAGAAAGCCTGCTTCTCCCTCTCTCACTCCCCCTGCTTGTGTTCCCTATCTCATTGTGTCTCTGTCAAACAAATAAATGAAATCTTTAAATAAACAAATAAATAAACAAAGAGCAGTGTGAATCCTCAAACATTGTCTTCTTTTTCAAAATTGTTTTAGCCACTGTAGATCGTTTATCTTTCCATTTAAACTTTAGAAACAGCTTGCCTGTGTCTACAAAGAAACCTGCTGGAAAGTTGATTGGGATTGCACTGAATTTATAGATCAACTGACATCTAAACCATATTGTATCTTACAACCCATGCAAACGGTACATCTTGCCATTTATTTATTTTATTTTTTTGTGTTACTTAAATTTTTTTTTCCAGTGTTCCAAGATTCATTCCCCATTCCCCACACCCAGTGCTCCACGCTTTAGGTGCCCCCAGTACCCACCACCAGGCTCTCCCATCCCTCCACCCCCGTCCCTCCAAGTCCCTCAGTTTGTTTCTGTGTCCAAAGTCTCTGTTGTTTTGTTTCTCTCCCTGGATTACCCTACTTCCCATTTCCTTTCCTTTTCCTACTTTCCTCTATATTACTACTTATGCACCACAAGTAAGTGAAACCATGTGATACTTGACTTTCTCTACTTGGCTTATTTTACTCAGCATAATCTCTTCCAGTCCAGTCCATGTTGCAACAAAAGTTGGATATTAATCCTTTCTGATGGAGGCATAATATTCCAATGTTTATATGTACCACATCTTCTTTATCCATTCGTCTGTTGATGGGCACCTTGGCTCTTTCCACAGTTTGGCGATTGTGGCCATTGCTGCTATGAACATTGGTGTACATATGGTCCTTCTTTTCACTACATCTGTATCTTTGGGGTAAATGCCCAGTAGTGCAATTGCAGGGCCATAGGGTAGCTCTATTTTTAATTTTTTAAGGAATCTCCACACTGTTTTCCAAAGTGGCTGCACCAGTTTACATTCCCACCAACAGTGTAAGAGAGTTCCCCTTTCTCCGCAGCCTCTCCAACACTTGTTGTTTCCTGTCTTGTTAATTTTCATCTTGCCATTTATTGAGCTTATCTTTGGTCTCTTCTGTATAAATTTTTGTAAACTTAGTTATATTTCCAGAATAAGTCCTTGCTCTGTTTGTGCACATCCTGTTCTATCTTTTTCACTCTGTCCATGCTGTCCCCACCCCACACCCACACAAAGACCAGCCCTCTACCTCTTAACCTACATAATTCCCAGTCCTACAATGGTTTTCTAGTGGGAGATAACTTTCTGAGAGTTACTCTCTTCCTCTCCTCCACTCTCGTGTAGAGCAGCTTCCTTTCCCATGAGCTTTGCCATTTTGTCTCTCTAATAGCACTAAGTGCTGTGTGATATGGCTGCTGCTTTAATATTTTTAGCCACGAACTTCAATATTCTTTAAATTCAGAGACCATGTCTGATTTGGGGATGTATCTTTGGCACATAATATAGGGCAAGGGCTCAGTTAACAGTGATTGATTAGAGATATGGGAAAATAGGGGTGCCTGGGTAGTTCAGTCAGGTGAACATCCGACTCTTCATTTTAGCTCAGGTCATGATCTCAGGGTCATGAGATCCAGCCCCTAGTCAGGCTCTTCACTCAGAGCAGGGAAGCTTGAGATTCTCTCTCTCCCTCTGCCCCTCTTCTCCCTCTGTCTCTCTCAAATAAATAAATCTTAAAAAAAAAAAAAGAAATGGGTTATGGACATTGGGGATGGTATATGCTATGGTGAGTGCTATGAATTGTATAAGACTGATGATTCACAGACCTGTACCCCTGAAACAAATAATGTAGGTTAATAAAAAAAAAGCGATGGATAAATAAAGGAATAAGGGAAAAGAAAAAGGGGTGAAGATAAACTAGTAATCATTGAGGCTCTGTTCTGTGTCCATCACTATGACAGGGCAAAGATAGATGATAGAGGTATGAATGGATGGAAGGATGGATAGATAAATAGATTTTTCTTTAAGTTTTGTTAAACCTTATAAAATTCTGAGAATGATCTGGCATCTTCTCTATGTACAGATGAGGAAATAAATTTCAAGAAGTTTAGTGACTTCCCAAACACCGTACTTGCAGAGAATAGCCGAGCCAAAATTAAAAACTGGCTCTACCTTTCTCCAAGGTGTAGGCCCCACATACCAACTCCTTTCCTTCTCAACTCTCAATACATGTCCAACCAAACTGAACCTTTCTCTTCTTTTCCTGTTAATTTCTGCTTCCATACTTTAGCACAGACCCCCTTGTCATATCTTGCTGATCTTATTCAATAGCTTCAGTGGAACATGATGCTTAAAATATAGTGTATTACATGAGCACAAGAGCAAAGAGCTTAGAAGCCCGTAAAGTAAAAGTGAAAACCCCACTCCACTCCTTCCCACAGCCCTGCACTGCTGAGAGGACATTACGGTCAGCAGGTACGCCTCCTTCAGACATTGGTCTACGTGAGATTTTTTTCTCCTTTTAACAGTTGTAAATTACACTGTAAAACATGGATATTCTCATGTGCCTTAGAGAAATTTCCATTTTAACAGCCATACGATAGGTCATGTTCTAGATGTATCATACTTGATTCAGCCATCCTCCTACTGACAAACAATTGTTTTTTGTGCTTCTAGCTGTGTTGCAAGGAACATCCTTATACATGTTTCTTGTATATGAGCAAAGTTGACTTTAAGGAAGATACTGAATTGTAGAGTTAGAAGGTATGCACATTACAAAAATGTAGACACAGAAAAAAGTATCCTCAAGTGATTTCATTCGTAGCCCAATATAAACCCCCATAGTAGTGTAAAAAACTACCAATTCATCTCATGAGAAATCATGTTTCCAAACTTAATTTTTTAAGGCAGTCTTCTGGGTATAAGAGTCTTATGGGTAAGGGACTTTTATGGGTAAGTGGTAGATAGGCATGGCTCATGATTATCTTATACTTTTATTTGTATTTCCCTTATTAAGTAAGGCTGATTATCTTTTTACATGCTGTTTGGTCATTTGTGTTTCCTTTAAATTGCACATTCATGTAATGTGTTTCTTTCATATTCCTCTATGTGTCTTTAATCACTTGGGAGTGTTCATCATCTATTCTGAATGCCAACCCCCTATTCATTATAAATTTTTCAAAATATCATGTTCTGCTATATAACTTTCACATTTTTATGGTATTTTTTTGTCATTCAGAAATTTGTTTACTGATTCTGTTTTTGCTATTTTTAGTTTTATCAAATTTTTCTTTATGGGTTTTTTTTGCCTTAAGAAGCCTTCCTGTATTAGTCAGGGCAGGCTAAGTGCTACAACAAACATTCCTCTAAATCCCAGCGTGTTGAAACAATACAGCCTTATTTCTCACCATGCCAGCTCAATGTGTGAAGCATGAAGAACCCAGATTCATACTTCCATGCAGTAGCTTCATCATCTGCCACGGTCTTGGACTCTCCAAGGAATCCTCTCTAGTGAGCTAACAAATGAGAGCTAAGAGAGAAATGAAAGATACAGTGGAGGGAGGGGTTTGGATCAGTCCTAGAAATGGCCCACATCACTTCCATGTCACAGTCCGTTGACCAGAACTTACATGGCCACACACAAATGCATGGGAACCAGAAAGTGTAACCTGGAAATACGTGCCCTGAGGAAGAGGAATGGGATGTGGTCAACCACAAGCAGGTCCTCCAGTGCTCTTTCTTACCTCAAGGTCATAAGCATATTCACCTCCATTTTTCTCTGGTACATGTTTTTATTTCTTATCTATATGTATTTAACTCATGTGGAATTTATTGGTAAATGTAGGATGCAAGGAGTTTAATTTTATTAATTTTATTTTTTTCCAAATGTACTGCCTACTTATTTTATAGTGTTGTCCTCTCCTTCTGGATTTCCACAAATCGGGGAAATTCCCCACGTTTGTCGTTCTGTCAGATCACCATGCTGTCAGCCTCATATGATGGGCAAGTTAACTAGCAGGGCTTCTTTGGGATTCTCTCTTCTTTCACTCAACAGAGAGTCTGGATCAGTGGTAGCCTTGGAGTGGCTCCTTGGTGATGTCAGGGCAACACCTTTTTCTAGTTTTCTAGATTCTAGTTTTAAGTAATCTGTACGTGCAACATGAGGCTCAAATTCACAACACCAAGATCTAGAGTCACATGCTCCACCAACTACCCAACCAGGCACCCCTCTGGTTCTCTTTACATTTCCCTCATGATCACAGGCTGGCACAGTTTCCCTTATGTATGCTTTTCAAGGTAAGAATATGGAATTCTCTGCATGCCCCTTTTTGTTAGAAAAGCAAAATATTCACTTAAAGTAGCCTAGCAGAATTCTTCTTTGAAATTTTGGAGCTTGTAGAGAGGGAAGAAACTGGTTATCTGGACACTTACAGCTGCAAGGAAAGCTGGTGAAGCAGAAATCAGAATTGCTTTGATTGGTTTAGACCAATCATGACTTATTAGATGGGGCTGAGTACACTGCAGCCAGGAACAAAAGCAAGTAGCTATGAACTAACAAGGAGAATGGGTATTAGGTCGAAAGTTAACAGCAAGAGAGTTGAAAGGAAAATAAACTTCACGTTTTGTTTTATGTATACAATGTTGACTGTAAAACTTGACAAAGATTGCATGTAAAAATAAAAATCATGTATCAAGCTAAGGCATTAATATCAATGTCATAATTTAATTTAATTTAATTTAATTTAATTTTTTGAGAAAGAGAAAGCACAAATGTGGGCGAGGGGCAATGAGAGAGAGAGAGAGAGAGAATCTTAAGTAGGCTCCTTGCCCAGTGTGGAGCCCAACATGGGGCTCAATGTCATATTCCTGAGATCATGACCTGAGCCAAAGTCAAGAGTCAGACATTTAACTGACTTAGGTGCCCCATCAATGTAGGAATTTTAAATAAAAATTAGCAAACAAAATTGAAAAGCCACATAAAAAGGAAATACCAATGAATGGTTAAAGAAATGTGATTAAAGAAATTAAATGTAATTAAAGAAATATTTATTCCAGAAATGTAAGTATGGTTCAATATTTAAGTCCATTAATAGAATTTATCATATTAATAGATCTTAACAAAAAAGTTATGTGAAAGTCAACATCCATTCATGATAAGACCACTCATTAAGGTATATGGATACTTTCTAAACATATGTATGCATACATGAGCGTATGTTTATAGTTCAAAAGCCAACATTCACCATCTTACTCCATATGGAAACACCAAAATTATTACTCCTAAATTTAGGAGCAAAGCAAAGATCCCACTATCTCTACTAATATTTACTCTTATACTGAATTAGTCAACTCAGGCAAGAGAAAATGAGGCTAGAGAGTTGCAAATTAAGAGGGTAACACAGGGGCGCCTGGGTGGCTCAGTTATTTAGCGCCTGCCTTCGGCTCAGGTCATGATCCTGGAGTCTCGGCTCGAGTCCTGCCATTGGGCTCCCTGCTCAGCGGGAAGCCTGCTTTTCCCTCTCTCACTCCCCCTGCTTGTATTCCCTCTCTCGCTGTGTTTCTCTCTGTCAAATAAAAATAAATAAAATCTAAAAAGGGGAAAAAAAAAGAGGGTAACACAATCTCTATTTGCATTTGATATGCCTCTATATCTGGAAAAACTATGGAAAATTCCTATAAAGTTTAGGAATTTAGAAAAATAATAGGATACTAATTTAACACCCATAAATCAATAACTTGTTTATTAATATGATAACCAGTTAGCACACATAATGGGAAATAAGATACCTTTTATGAATATCTAGGCATATATCTAATAGAAAAATACAGAAATAGACCCAGTTGTATATGCAAACTTGGCATATAAAAAGGGAGGCATTTGAAATCAGTGGGGCTTACTCACTGATGGGCTTTTCCATAAGTGGTGTTGGAATAGTCGGATAGACAGAGAGAAAATAACAGAATTGGATCCATTCCTCACTTGATGCATCAGGATCAATTCCAACTGCATCAGAATTTTAAATATAAAAAATAAAACCCTTCAATATGTAGAAGAAAACATGAGTGAATTCTGTATAATCTGGCAATGAGAAAAAAAATTAAGACTCAAAATCCAGAAAAAGGAAAGGAAAAAGGAGAAAACTATATCTAAACTGTTTTTAATAGACTTGATCAAGCTTTTTCAACAAACTTAAGGAAAAAGAAGGTGGAGGCAAAACCTATAAATTAAAGACCTATCAGCCAGTTATGATGCATGAATCTTATTTGAATCCTCGTTCAGACAAACTGGACAATTAAAAATATACATATATGTAGCATTTGAGATCATTGGAAATTAGTCCACTATATGGATATTAATGACATTCAGGAAGGATTGTTAATTTGGGGTGGGATATGGGTCTGTGGTTATGTTTTAAGGAACCTCTTGAGAGATACCAACCATCAAGTAGCAAACTATGAATGCATGCCCATGATTGCCCACCATTTGGAGCCTGAAGCAAAGGAAGAGTTAGTCATACTGATCCTGCCTTCATTTAAAATGCTGATATTTGTTCATCAAGAATATTTTTGCACTAACTTTGTTTAATGTTATACCAAACTGTTTATCTTGATTTCTGAGATTTTTTGCAGCCCCTTAAGTTTTGCACCTGGCAAGGGTCTCACCTTCGTAACCCTAGTCCTGGTCCCACTGGAATCCAGGTACTACAAAGCCTGGAGAGTAGAAAGGAGAGTGAAGTTGAATTCAAGCACTCAGACATCAGGCCCTATGTTGGGATAAACGGACGTTACATACAATGACATACAAGGAACTGACTAGCTTGTTTGTGGCTCTGGAGGTGAATAACCCTCAGGCACTCATTCTCCCCACGATCTTCCTCTGTCAGACTGCCAGCCTCTGCCTCCCTTTCCTAGTGTAGATTCATCCACCCCTTCTTGCCACCTTCCAGTGTCTGATTATAGGATCCACAGACAAATAAAATATAGATGTGTTTTATTTAGGCTCCACTGAAATAAGTTAACAAGAAATCAGTCCTGATGGAATTTTAGTCTTATCTTGCTGCACCTTTTTCCTAAAATTGTATTCTCTCTGATTAGTCTAGTTTCTCGATTGGGCAATGGCCCAAATCTGGCGGTCTCTAAGGCCTGCACCTGATTCTGCATATCTCTCTCTGACTGCTGGGGAGCCCCTGGGAGAACCCAAAAAGCTCATGGTGCCCAGTGTTTGAGGCTTGCACACTTATTAGAATAGCAACTAAACAGAATAGCAACTCAGTGAATGCTCGTTGCTTGAACGACAGATGAATACAGCCACCTCAGGTACTGGAAGGAAAGTGGTATTGAAGTCAGGAACACACATGCAGCATGAACACTCCATGATTGCAAGCCAGGGGACTGGAGGCAGGCCTTGGGCTGAGGTCTGAGAGCAGTAGCCCTAAGTGCAAGGAGACAGGGACCCTGCATAAGTCTGTGCAATAGGGTTAGTATGTCCAGAAAGGATTGACTCTGAGTGGGGAATGGAGATTGTGAGCAAGGCTGGAAGGAAGGCAGAGCCTTGGCAGGGGCAGGGCATCAGGTCCTGGACCAACAGTCAGAACTGTCCTGAAGGGATGTCGGCGGGGGGTGGGGGGGCTGGGTAGTAGGGGGTGGCACAGAACAGAAAGTTTGTTGAAACGAGGCCTGAGTTCTGAAAATCTGGCCAATTCTGTGTTTCAGCTGAAGAACAAAGGGAATGAAAATTTGGTTAAGGAAATGGGGAGGCAGAAATCAACAGAAGCAGAGAAGACAATCATAAAGGGGAAAAAATGCCATCATGTTTCTTCTGAATGCTATGTCATTATTTTTACCTCTTTCCGAAATGCTCGTTATCTGAAATGCTTGTTAGCAAGCTAAATTCGCATCTCTGAGAGCAGTGGCTCTGGGACCTCAGCACATAGCAGAAGCCCCTGAAGGACATGTAAAACCGGTTGGCAGGGCCTCCCCACAGAATTCTGATTCAGCAGTCTGGGGCGGGGCCTGGGAATGGGCATTTCTGGCAAGTTCCCAAAGGAAGCTGCTGCTGGTCTGTGGAACACACTTTTGAGAATCACTGTTTCAGAGGCTCTGACCCCCAGTAACAAGAGAATGATCTTAAATATCTGCACAGCCCATAAATGTTTACAGGATTCTTTCACAGACATGTAATTCACTTAATCTCCCACAAGCCCTGCATTGCTTGATAGAAATTGGCCATCAGCCCAGCCAAGGCCAGCTCTTAGGACATGGCCAAGCTAAGGAAGAGGGTCCTTCCCTGCTCGGCCTCTTGGGGGCAGAGGGAACAAAGTCACATACCCATGCCCATATTTAATTAAACTAACTTACCAAAACAAAATTCTTTTATATAGATGTACAAAGTGCTTCCGACGAAAGTGGGTGGTTCTTTCCTTCATTTGGTTATTTTAGCCTATAGAAGCTTGTAAACTTGACATTAACCTTCCTATTTCATCAAGAACAAAAGCCTAATGTGTAACAAAATGTGTGGATAGTGCATTTCAGCAATATTTCAGTTTTGGCAATATTTCCTGAAGTATGACATAGGACCTGCCCCATCAGAATTACCTCGTGTGCCCTTCACATGTGACATGGATTGTGTGTGTGTGTGTGTGTGTGTGTGTGTGTGTGTGTGTGTGTGTGTACACGTGCATGCCAGAGTGCAGTACAGAGACACAGAGGTGGAGAGCCAGAGATCTTCACTTTAGGAAGACCGGTGGCAATGGATTTGTCCCCTCTAGTCTGTGGGTGGTAGCATGACAGTTTACACTGTCACAGAAATTAAGGGGACGCCACTGGGACAGAGCATGGCTGGGGGTTGGACAGGGGTCAGGCTCTGATGGGAGAACTCTGATGGGAGCCACATGAGGAGCATTCTCAGTGAGAGCCAGCCAAGAGAACACACGTGGGAGTGTGCAGGAAACTCTCCCTGGAGTGTGACCTCAGGGAGTCCAGAGCATGGGAAGGAGGGAGCCAGGGGCTGGAAGAGGGGCAGGACAGGCCACAGAGATGGGCGTAGGAAGAGCCTCTGTGCCGTCATCAGCCCAGCCTTGCTGCCTGAAGGGAAGGTGAAGGGTCATGGACCACTCTTGGAGTAAGAGGTAAAGGACAACATGGGGATACCCAGCGCCTCCCAGCAGTGCTCCCGAGCTCTTACCTTCTCCAAACCTCTACAACCTCACAAGTAAAGAAGAGTAATAAGAATACCTATTCACTGCTGAGGATGTTCAACAAAATAGTTTTTAGGAAAATACCTAGCCAGGGATCTGGTATTCGGGATTGTGTAGTGACTCTTCTCATTCTTGGGCAGTCACCACTGTCCTGGGGGTCTGTGACGAGGCAAGGCTGCAGCCCTCCCTGGAGGCACACACGTGGCACCAGGAAGATAGCAGGCCACTGGCCATTCCCCAAGTGGCTTGTTAAGACCCGTCTCTCAAACACTCAGGGGAACATTGCTGCCCCTCAGCTGTGCTTTCCGCATGCCACATAAACCAGGGAGACCCTCCACCTGCCGTGAGTCTGTGTCACAGGGCTGCTCAGAAGCCGAAGGTGCAGATACATACACAGGTAGAAATAACAGAGAAGAAGGAATCTCTCAGTGTCGTTTGTCATCATTTTTCACGTAGCAATTGGAAACCTCTGCTCCTCTCTCTTGAAGACATTCAAACCCTGGGATTTTATAACAGCAAGGGTCCTTACTCACCTAGTCAAAGCACTGTATTGGGTAGGGAGGGGACTGAGCGCAAGCCTGAGGTGAGGCCATACAGACAGTAGTGATGGGGCCACTTTGGCAGCAAGAGACTGACTCCAGGGCCCAGCTGTACTGCCTCTCTGAAGGCAAAGTCAGAGAAAAACCAGGTTGACACACCACTGTTCACAGGGTCAGACCCTCAGGGGAGTTGTATCCAAGGGCCAAGATGAATAGGCATGAGCCAGATGGCAGAGCCAAGACATGGCCCCCCTGAACCTCACACCAATAGAAGCAGGCAGTGTGGGTGCATCGATTCATGAAGTTTTGAGGGGCCCAGCCATGCACTTGAAGAAGTGGCAGGGGAAGTAGACTAAGGGTGGCCGAGGTGCCCAGAAGCCCATATCCCCCCAGCCCATCTTCCCTGTCACTACACTGTATGATTTTGAGGCCTTAGGTGGCAGTGGGGGTATTAGGTTTAAAAAAGAAGTCTTCAAGGGAATAGGCAGGATAACTTCTTGCCATGCAAATGTTTGTATTTGAATGTGGAAAAAAAATTTTAAACCAATTCTTTGATCTCTACATGGAGGACAATGTACAGAGGAGGTATGGGCACAAATCTGTAATTTAACCCTAGGGACTTTTATAAGGGAAAAAGTGATTTAGACTTAGTAACTTTCAATAACCAAAAGGTGGAAATAACACAAGCATCTAGCTACAGATGAATGGATAAACATATCCATGCAAGGGGATATTAGGCAGCCTTGTTGAGGACTGCCTCCAGGGTTCCCCCTAACTCTCAATGTGGTGTATTAGGAGGTATGGCCTTCAGGATGTAATTAGGTCTAGATGAGTTCTTGAGGATAGAGCCCCCAGGATGGGATTAGTGTCCTTATGAGAAGAAAAAAAAGAGACTGGAGCTCATTCTCTCTGTCACTGAGGACACAGCAACGAGGTAGCAATCTACAAGCCAGGAAGGGCCTTACAGACACCAGCTCTGCCAACACCTTGATCTCAGACTTCTCAGCCTCCAGATGGTAAGAAATCAGTATCTGGGGTTTAAACTGTCTGCGGTATTGTGTTATAGTGGCACACAGAGACTAAGACAAGCCTTAAGAAGGAAGGAAATTCTGATACCTGCTACAACACAGATGAACCTTGAAGCCACAATGCTTGAGCAGAATAAACCAGTCACTGAAGGACAAATACCATATGATTTGCTTATACAACACACCTAGAATTGTCAAATTCAGAAACAAAGTAGGATGATGGCAGCCAGGTGATGGGGTGGGGGAAGATGGGCGTGAGCGTTTAATGGGGACAGAGCTTCCGTTGGTGACGATGACACAGTTCTGGAGGTAATGGTGGGGATGTTTGCACAACAGTGTCAATGTTAATGCCACTGACCTGTGCACTTCAAAAAGGTTAAAATGGTAAATTTCCTGTTATGTGTATGTTTTCACAATTTAAAAAACAGCTAAGGTTCAATATGTTAATATGGTGTTCTTAGCAAGGAGCACCTGGATGGCTCAGTCTGTTAAGTGTCTGACTCTTGATCTCAGTCATGACCTCAGGGTGGTGAGGTCGAGCCCCACATCGGGCTCTGTGCTCAGTGAGGTTTCTGCTTGAGATTCTTCCTCCTTCTCTCTCTGTCTCTCACCCCCGTGCTCTTGCTCTCTTTCTCTAAAATAAGTATTTTTAAAAAATAAAAATAAATAAAAAATAAATAAATAAAACAGCTCTGTCCTGTGAACAGGATATTCATTAAAATATAGATACTTGCCAAAATGAGGAACGCTGAGCACCCCCTCCCTTGCAGAAGCCCCCCCACCCAGATATGGGAGCTGATGGTGGGCCGGTCAGCAGGTGCCCGTAGGGCCCAGGAGTGTGGCGACAGGCTACAAACAGTTGGCCAGATGCAGCCTCATGTGACGAGAAGAAAAGCCTTCAGCTTCTGCCTACAAATGAGAATGACGTGCTCTTAACCTCTGTCCCCTAGGTGGAAGAGTGACAAAAGAAGACCCCTCCCAGTCGAGGCTCTGGTCCACGGAGAGAAGGAAGAAAACAATCTCCTAATTGGTACCATATACATCAGGTCAGATAATTTTCTTACTTTCTAGCAACACCAACCAAAAATTCCACCCAAGTAAGGGTCACGTGCAAGATGGTATAAAAACAATGAACAGCTCTGAGGTCACATACCTCCCTGCCTTGTCCCCTGTCCCCATGGTCTGGAACCTTAGAGTGATTTCCTTCAGGCTTACGAATGCACAGAGAGGCTCTGAGAGATTAGACAGCATGTCCCAGGGTGTCAGAGCAGCAGGTCATATTAGGCCAGTGAGCCTGACTCTGAAGTAGGAGCAGTTATCAGAGACTCTGTCCCCCAAGCAGAGTGTCCGAGTGGTTACCTGGGGAGAAGGAACAAGCACACTCATCAATAGCATGGGACTTAAACCCACTCCACAGCAGGTAAAATTAATTACCTGCTTAATTAGATTCCTACTTCATACCAGTATAACCTCTTCCGTGGGCTTTTAGATCAGGATAAAATCTACAGTGGGCTCAGCAAACTTCCCGTAATGGTCC
>PITA01025909.1:0-13309 GCA_004023965.1 Spilogale gracilis
ACCCTATGACCCTGCAATTGCACTACTGGGCATTTACCCCAAAGATACGGATGTAGTGAAAAGAAGGGCCATATGCACCCCAATGTTCATCGCAGCAATGGCCACAATCACCAAACTGTGGAAAGAGCCAAGGTGCCCATCAACAGATGAATGGATAAAGAAGATGTGGTACATATATACAATGGAATACTATGCCTCCTTCAGAAAGGATGAATACCCAATTTTGTAGCAACATGGACTGGACTGGAAGAGATTATGCTGAGTGAAATAAGCCAAGAAGAGAAAGTCAAGTATGGCATGGTCTCACTTGCGGTGCATGAGGGGCAAACTGGAGGACAGTGGCAGAAGGAAAGCAAATGGGAACTAGGGTAATCTAGGGAGGGAAACGAAACAACAGAGACTTTGAACACAGAAACAAACTGAGGGACTTGGAGGGAGGGGGGTGGAGGGATGGGAGAGCCTGTTGGTGGGTACTGGGGACACCTAATGTGTGGAGCACTGGGTGTGGGGAATGGGGAATGAATCTTGAAACACTGGAAAAAAACATTTTAGTAACAATAAAAAAAAAAGAATTAATGATATTTTGCATGCTTAGAAAAAACGTTTTGTTTGCCATTTGCTTCTTTATGTCAGAATAGTTCTATTTTGATGAAGTCTCAATGGTTTATTTTTTGCCTTTGTTTCCCTTGCCTTGGAAGATTTATCTAGAAAGAAGTTGCTTCAGCCAAAGTCAGTGAGGTTATTGCCTATGTTCTCTTGAATTTTTATGGTTTCAGGCCCCACATTTAGGTCTTTAATCCACTTTGAATTTATTTTTGTGTTTGGTAAAGAAAGTTGTCCAAGGGACGCCTGGGTGGCTCAGTTGGTTGAGCAACTGCCTTCGGCTCAGGTCGTGATCCTGGAGACCCGGGATCGAGTCCCACATCGGGCTGCCTGCTCAGTAAGAGGCCTGCTTCTCCCTCTCTCACTCCCCCTGCTTGTGCTCCCTCTCTCACTGTGTTTCTCTCTGTCAAATAAATAAAATCTTTAAAAAAAAAAAAAAAGAAAGTTGTCCAATTTCATTTCTTCGTTTGTTGCTGTCCAGTTTTCCCAACGCTATTTGTTCAAGAGACTATCTTTTTTCCATTGTATATTCTCACTTTGTCGAAGATTAATTGACCATAGATTTGTGGGTTCATTTCTGAGTTTTCTACTGGTTTATGTATGTATTTTTGTGCCAGTACCATACTCTTTTGATAATTACAGGTTTGTAATATAACTTGAAATCCAGAGTTGTGATGCCTCTATCTTTGCTTTTCTTTTTCAAGGTTGCTTTGGCTATTTGGGCTTTTTTTGTGGTTCCATACAATTTTAAGATTGTTTGTTCTAGCTCTGTGAAAAATGCTATTGGTATGTTGATAAAGATTGCACTAAATTTGTAGATTGCTTTGGGTAGTATAGACTTTTGAACAATTGTTCTTTTAATTCATGAGCATGGAATGTCTTTCCATTTCTTTGTGTCACCTTCAGTTTTTTTCATTGGTGTTTTATAGTTTTCAGAGTGTAGGTCTTTCACCTCTTCATCAAAATAAAAACCTTTTGCACAGTGAAGGAAACAAACTACATCAACAAAACTAAAGGGCAATCCATGGAATGGGAGAAGATGTTTGTGAATGACATATCTGATAAATAAAGGGTTAGTATCCAAAATAAAGAACTTATAAAACTTATCCAAAAAAATGAATAATCCAATTTAAAAATGGGCAAAAGACATGAATAGACATTTTTTAAAAGAAGACATACAGATGGCCAACAGACACATGAAAAGATGCTCAGCATCACTCATCATCAGAGAAATGCAAGTCAAAACTACAATGAAACACCTCACCCCTGTCAGAAAGGCTAAAATCAATAACACAAGAAACAACAGGTGTTGGCAAGGATGTGGAGAAAAAGGAACCCTCTTGCACTGTTGATGGGAATACAAACTGGTACAGCCAATCTGGAAACAGTATAGAAGTTCCTCATAATGTTAAAAAATAGAGCTACCCTATGATCCAGCAGTTGGACTACTAGATATTTATCTAAAGAATAAAAAAAAATACTAATTAAAGGGGATACATGCACCTCGATGTTTACATCAGCATAATCTACGATAGCCAAAGTATCGACACAGTTCAAATATCCATTGCCTAATGAATGGATAAAGAAGATGTGGGGCATATATAATGGAATATTACTCAGCCATAAAAAGATGAAATCTTCCTTTTCGCAGTGATGTGGTGAAGCTACAGAGTATTATGCTAAAGGAGATAAGTCAGTCAGAGAAAGACAAATACCATATGATTTCTCTCATATGTGGGATTTAAGAAACAAAACAAATAAAAAAGAAGAAAACAAATGAGAAAGGGGAAAAAAGAGAAAGAAGCAAACCAAGAAATAGACTCTTACCTATAGAGAACAAACTAAAGGTGACGAAAGGGTAGGTGGGTGGGTGGATGGATGAAATAGGTTTAAGGAGTGCACTTGTGATAAGCACTGAGTATTATACAGAAGTGTTAAATCATTATATTGTTATCTGAAACTAATATAACACTGCATGCTCACTAACTGGAATGTAAATAATTTTTTTAATTATGTAAAAAATAAATGGTTGTACCAAAAAACTGAGAATAGTTGTATTGATTCCATACAAAAATAAATGAAATGTCCTATTTCATGCATTTATAATTCATATGCATTCGAACTTGCATTTTGATCAGTGTTGATGAGAAATGAAACTCCTTCTTATACTTCTGGTTAGAAGAACTTTCTGTAGAGTAGCTTCTGGTTCCATACATTTTTTTTTTAAGATTTTATTTATTTATTTGACAGAGAGATCACAAGTAGGCAGAGAGGCAGGCAGAGAGAGCGGAGGAAACAGGCTCCCTGCTGAGCAGAGAGCCTGATGTGGGCCTCGATCCCAGGACCCTGAGATCATGACCTGAGCTGAAGGCAGAGGCTTTTGGCTCCATACATTTTAAATCTTATTTCTCCTCCATCACCCATATGAAACTTCAAGTGTCAAGAGCTGTGGACTTGTTCACATCACACACAGCTCCTCTGACCTCACACCTTTACATTACATGGGGAGTCAGTGCAGAGAGCTATAGGAATGTTCCTGAAAGCCATTCTTTATAGGACAGCTGGGAACCTGATTCTGCATGCAAGTAACTGTGAATCAGAGAAACATACCTCACTAAATCCAAATTACCTGTATCCTCAACTCAGGGTCTCCTAGGTCAGTGGTTTTCAACTGGGGAGATTTTGCGCCCCTCCTCCTACCTCAAGGGATTTTTAGAAATGTCTGGAGACAGTTTTCATTGCCATGTCTCTGGGGGTAGGGTGGTAGTACTGGAATCTAGTGGTAGAGACCAGGGATACAGCTAAACATCTTTTACTGCACAAAGTAGCTGTCACCATAAATAGTTATCCAGCCGTAAATTTCAACAGTGTGAGACTAGTAAACTGAATATTGGGTCCCCCAAAACCCACAGCTACTCCAATGCCACCTGATGTGAGCAACAGTGTAACAGAGAGGCACCATAACTGTGGTTAAAATATTTTACTTCTATGAATGTTGAGAAACAATGGCATGTGAACACATTTCTTGGTCTTGGGAAGGGCTAGGGAAAGCAAGGTGCCCTGAAGCTTCATTAGTTTCATGGTAAAGCCTCTTCTTTTGTGATTTGTGTCGGGTCCTTTCTTCCCCCCCCCCCCATGTCCTCCAAAAGTATAATGTGTGTTTTGCACATAAGATGGGAAAAGCCTGTAAGCACTAAGCAGTGAGACTTTGCCATTTTTCCAATCAAATAACAGTCTGCTGGAGACAGGAGGTACTAGTGGCTGGCCTTCAGTTTTCACCTAATCTCTCACTGATTTCTCATGGGCCCTACTTCTCAAGGACGATGCGGGTTTCCTTGGCTGGGAAGATATTAGCATTTCATACACTTTCCTTCACCAGATGTTTCCTCAAAGATATTGTTTTTACTACATCTGAACCCACAGTAGCTCTTTAAAATAATGTTTTTCCCTTTCTGGTGATAAAAACAACCCATGTATGTGGAAAAACATTTACAAAGTGCAGAAAATATAAAGAAAATTAAATCATTCTGAACAACACCACAACTGCTATGACTGATCCATGTTTTGGTATATTTCCTTTTAATCATTCCCTGCAGGGGTGCGTGTGTGTGTGTGTGTGTGTGTGTGTGTGTGTGTGTGTGTTAATATGTTGTATAGTTTTCTGTCCTTCTCATTGTCTTCTTTTATATTTTTATTTCTCTATCATACTTTCCCTGCTATTAGATATTTTTTGAAAAATATGTTTGTTATGGCTATATGGCATTCCATCCTGTGACTTTCTGAATTTATAGAAACACTTTTCTTGTAAATATATCTAAACCCACTAGTGTTCCCACTTCTATAAATAATGTTGTAATGTACATCCTCATACATAAATCTTTGCCTACATCTTGATTTTGTCTCTAAAATATATTCCCAGAATTGGAGTAACTGGGCTAAAAAAAAAAAATGAATGAACATGTAAGGTACTTGCATTGAAATTATCAAATTACTTTACAGGCCACTGTATAATTTAAATTTTATTCCTAATGTCATCTTGATGATTAAGCAGAGGATTCTAAACCCTCCACATCCTACTTTAATGAGAAAATCAGATCTCAATAGAAATAGTCATTATTATATACAGTGTATGAGATTGTCCTCCCAAGAACATGCAATTTGCACCTGAAGGTGTCTTTAGACACTGCTTCATTTTATGTGGGTCTGAACTGAGGCCTACAAAGATGAAGTTTACTCACCTGAGGATGTCCACCAGATTGGTGTAGAAATGAGGTGAGAACCCACAGTGCTAATGTCAGCACTTAAAATTTATAATCCTGTATATTTTATGTGGCTTTCAACTAAACTATTTTGAACAGTGACCCTATAAGACAGGAAAATCAGTAGTTACAATGGTCATTTTAAAGTGAGAAAACTGAGGCCCTGAGAAATTGAGAGTCTGGTGCATAGCCCTGTAGCTATTATGGTAGAGCTCTAATACTCTGCTCCACTCAGTGAGTGCTCTCAATCTTGGTGGTGCATTAGAGTCACTGGAAAAATACTTAATTCCTGGACTCTGTCTCAGACCAACTGGTCAGAATTTGGGAAATTGATACTGAACACTCATATTGTTAAAAATTCTCTAAATGATTCCGGTGTGTAGCCAGGTTTGAGAATAGTGCACTACCTTGAGGACAGCGTAAAGTTTCATCTCTCCTGCCACCAATGGATATTTTTGATAGTCTTGCTTGGAGCCTAGTGTTAAGAAGGATTCCGAGGTCTCCTTGTCTTGTGAGCATCATTAGGGTGTCTGCCATAAGCTGGGACTGGGGAGTGATATCACAAGTGTCCTTGCTATCCTGACACTCAACCACATGGCCGTTCCATTCATAGTTTCTAGAAAGTATATTCTCAATAAAACATAGGAATATAAGGGCACAAATAAGAGTTAGTGTTAGGGTATAAATGGCAAGCAGTCCTAAAAGGTCCAAAGCAAATTGCTAGTGGTACAGGTTCAAAAAGATTTTTCTCACAATGGTTAGCCCCCTGCCTGTGAAAAGAAACATGAATTATAAACAGCATTGTCATGAATTAACCTTTAATTTCCTAGGCTTGGAATTAATTCTGAAACATTTCATGATATATCCTAAACAAAATGGGAATGCTAAAGCCAGAAAACTCAAGTGTGGCGCTTTGGTGCTGTGCTGATTTGCTGGGGCTGCCATAACGAATTCCCACACACTGGGTAGCTACACAACTGAAATATATTGTCTCATGTTTATGGAGGCTAGAAGTCTAAGATCAAGGGATTGGCAGGGCTAATTTCTGCTCCTTGGCTTGCAGGTGGCTGCCTTCTTCTGTGTCCACATACAGTCTTTCCTCTGTGCGTGCGTCCTTGGTGTCTCTATCTAAATTTCCTCTTCCTACGAGGACACCAGTCAGATTCAATTAGGAACCATTCTAACAGGCTCATTTAACTTAATCACTCCTTCAAAGGCCCTGTCTCCTAATACACTCAGATTATGAGGTCCCAAGGATTAGGAATTCACCATAAGATTGGGGGGGGGGAGTGTACAATTCAGCCCATAATAGGGTAAATCCTTGTAAAATGTGGAAAAATAATTCCTATCTTTATTTATCAAGCCCCCAGGCTTTGGGTTGGAACAGTCTTAATCAGGCAGTTTGCTTCCCAGAGGACATTTAGCAATTTCTGGAGACATTTTTGGTTGTCAAAATTAGAGTGAGAGGTTGCAAATGGCATCCAGTAGGTAGAGACCAGGGATGCTGCTAAATCTCATACAACACACAGGACACCCCTCAATAACAAAGAATTGCCTGGTCCAAAATGTCAATGGTGTTGAGACTTGAGAAATCCTGAGTTAGAGAGACCTCAACTAGAATCTCTGTTATGATACCTAATAAAAATGTGGCCTTGTAACATATTCATATCTTTATGAATATCCTTATCTATATAGTCCACATAGTGGGTTAAATGAGATAATCTATTACAGCTTTTAGCACACAGCCTGACTCCGGGAAGCTCTCAACAACCTTTAAGTGCTTTATAGATTTCCCTCCCAACAGATGCCTCACTGGAGAGCTCAAGTGGGAATTAGAATTGGGAGGTGCCCAGCGTGAGGCGAGAGGAAGGGCCACACCAGGCACAGGTAGGTCATCTGGCCACAAGATGGCAAAAGCCGAGTCTTACAGAAATATATTGAATTCCATATTTTCTTTGGATGTTTTCCAGTTTCAAGTATGTCTACTTCATTGGGCGAAATATGGCTTGAATTAGGGATAGCCTTTTCTCTGAACGTAAAAGGTTACATCATACCTTTCCAGGATCTGTACAGCCTGCTTCTCCTTCCTTAAAATCATTTATAAAGATGTGTCAGGTACCTCAGATTTCCTGCTCTCAGTGTCGGGTCTGGAAGGCCCCTGAGGGGAAGGAGAGAGGGGCAAAAGAGTGGAAAGCAGTCTTTAGAGGGGAGGACTGTTTGGCCCACACCAGTACCCTCGGAGTTTTCTGCTAATTAAAAACATATTAGAATGCATTTCTATAGTAGGACCCACATTGCATTTTATTCTGTAAATTTTAATTATACCCTTTCTAGGTGTAATTACCTGGACACTAAAGTAATCTTCTTATGCTCTTACATTAGCTTCCTCCAACCTATGCAAAATGTGGTCCTTGTGCTGGCAGTATTTGCTTCATGGAGTCTGTTAGAAAAGCAGAACCTCCGGCTCCACTCCTGTAGACCAGGTGAGGCAGAACCTTTATTGTAACAAGACCCCAGGAAAGAAGCATGCTCCATCTAGTCTCTGTGATATGGTTCCCTCTCCCTTTTGCTGGAATTTTCACTTTCATACTGCTTTCACAGATCCACAGACCTCCTGCGCTTTTCTGTCTTTCACTGTGAGCCATCTTCATCCTTTCTGGGTTATAATGAGGTATAAATATTTAGTAAATGTAAAGTGTCATCGGTCCTCCAAACTAGGGTCTGGCATAAGAACTCTTCTTACTCGTTTTGATCTCCACTTTACAGGTTAGGAGTAGAGGCTCAAAAAGGATGACCCTGACAGAGGAAGGCGTGCTCAGCAGCGGCTTCAGGGGCTTCATTAGCTCCTATTACCGCCCCCCCTCAAGCTGCCACTACAAATTCTCTAACAATAATAATAAAAAGGTGATAAATAAAATTGCACATGATAAATAAAATTTGCAAGGAGTACAAATCCACTTCAAGATACTCCTCTCTTACCCTTCCAGCCCTTTCAACTCACTTATGGTCCCTATTGTCCTTCCAGATGGAACTTGGAGAGTGACACTGCACCCAAGACCACTTCATTCCATCACCATGTTGCCCCGTTTCTTCTGGAAACTAAGGAAAAAAAGTTCTACGTAACTTTCCAAACGCTTTGAATCAGGAAGTTTTTTGGAAATTTCCTACAACATTATGAGGGATCTTCCAGAGGAAAGTGTCATAACTGGTTATTCTCTAATCCCTTCCTGTCCAGTTCTTTTAAATAGAAGGAATTTAACTAACTGTCCTGGATGGATCAGGTTATCCCCCCTTCCACATCATCCCACAATGTATCAGATGAAGAAATGAGGTAAGGTATGTGGTGAAGGAAGACAACATTATTTAACAAGCAGGACTGTCATTTGAAACATGATGCTGGCACACGGACTTATCCTCATTCCATCATGTTTTGAGAGTCCAGGACTAATTTCTGTGACTAAAGAGGGGTTATGAAGATCTCAGATATGAAGAAGTCAAGAGACAAATAGTGGGAGTATAGCAAGGAACTGCAAGGAGAATATGGGCAATAGCATTGTACAATCACACTAGAATCATGGCTTTGCAAGCTTACTGGAAACCAGGTCATGGGCAAATTAGTTTTTCTCACTGAGCATTCTATACATTCATAGAGTGTGGATGATTATGCATCTCAGGCTTTTTTGTGTGACTGTAATCAAGGGCCTGGCACATGGTGTAGGGTTAGTAAATAGTAGTTCTGATGACAACCATGATGGTGGTGATGCTGCTGCTGCTAACTTGAAAATCATCATTAAGAAACATTAAAGGCCTATAATTGTTCAGCCCTGAGGAGAGAAGTACCTTAGAAATAGTCTTCCTTCAAATAGTTTTTCACATAAGAGTAATGTTGGCTTTTTCTGTCCTGATAGATCAAGTGTGGAGACCATGGAGATCATCTAAATTCAGTACATAAGAAAATGTGCCTGGAAATTAGGCAGCCTGGGTTCAGTCTGGGTCTACCATACCCTACTTCAAAAAAATAATCAAACTGGCCAATATAAGTCTCAATTTCCCCATCTGTAAAATGGGGATAATAATACTAGGGGACTCAACATTTTTGGGGGGAATGTGCTCAACATGGTGCTGGGTCCAAAGTTCGATTGCTGTTATTTGCATTTACATTTGAATACCAAGCCAGTTTTTTCAGATCTGATTAGAATGTTATGGAATGGCCTATAGAAAGGCTTTGGAAAGTCTTCCTCTGAGAAGGCATTTAATGAGCAAGGGAAATTGTCTTAGTGTGGAAGGGTTCAGAGTGATGCCTAACTACAGTGGAGACTCAGACAGAGAAAGAGCCTACCTGGCTAGCCCAGTGCACCATGGAGACAGGAAGCCTTTCTCATGAGCCTGAACTACAGGGTTGATCAGCAGGACTATTGCTAAGAAAACTGGCAATCTACTTTTTAAATTTTTCTTCTTACCATATTGCCAAAGGACTATAGAATGGTCATTATGGTCCAATCTGTATAATTTCCATGTACAATATTTAAATATTTTCAAGTTTGTTTTCATTTTTTTTAAGATTTTATTTATTTATTTGACAGAGAGAGATCACAAGTAGGCAGAGAGGAGGAAAACCACCCAGGCACCCAAGTTGGTTTTCATTTTGATTGCATGTTGTTCCTTTATGTTTATCAGCCTGTATAATCAAAGGAAGTTTTAGGGAGGGCTCTTGCAAAACAGCCTTATGAAAACATATATATCATATGAATAGTATGATTCTTTTCTGCTTTTCCCATTGTGTCAGTTACAGGAATAGAAATAAGTCCTTCACAATGACAGTTAATATTTTTCCTCTTTGCTCCTATGGCTTATTACCCATTTGACATATTTTCTGGGGAAAGGGGGGTATTGTAATTTTCTTTGGTGCCTACCAATTAAAGACTAAGCATTTTGATGGAGGGGGTGGATCATGATCAGAAATAAATAGGGGTGCCTGGGTGGCTCAGTTGGTTAAGCATCTGCCTTTGGCTCAGGTCATGATCCCAGGGTGTTGGGATATAGCCCTGCATTGGGCTCCCTGCTCAGCAGGGAGTCTGTTTCTCCCTCTCCCTTTGTCCCTCTGCCCACTTGTGCTTTCTTTCTCTCTCAAAAATAAATAAATAAATAAAGTCTTAAAATAGAAAAAGAAATAAACCCTGAAGCAAGTAATATCCTGTTTTTCTGAAAATAGTTTAAGAATAAGAAACAAGAACAGGAGAATGCAGAAAATATGATCTGTTATCTCAGATTGCTTCCTAATCTATTTTCCAAAAGTAAAAATGAATTTTTTTTCTATTATGCAATTTCTCTGGCTTGCATAAATCCAGTGGGTACTTTCAGCTGGGCAGAAAATTCCCGGTTTATATAAGTTACAAGAAATACTGTCCTCATTTCTTTTTGACATAAAGGCATTCATTCATTGTTTTGTGAACTGATTCAGTCATTCTTTGTACAATATCTATTGAGCATGTATTGTACAGAGATGAATGACCCTGCATGAAGGAATGCACACTCACTGGGACAATATACATATGCATCCACTATTACCAGTGTGGTGATTGTGAAGCACAGGTCAACAAGCCCTGAGGTAGAGATCCCCATCTGGTTTGGGACTCTCAAGGAAACTTACCAAGAAGTGAGTGTTGAGCTGATTCTTGATGAATAAAGAATTATCACTTAAGTTTTGGTGAAGTAAATGAGAAGAGAAAGGGGTTTTGAAGGGGAGAAAGAGCATATGCAAGGGAGGTTAGAAAATATGGTGGATTCACAGAGCAAAATGAAAAGCAAAGCTATTCCAGGAGGCAGTGGGGTGTCCTTGAGTGTCATGAACTGAATGTTGGTTAGTTCTATTGAAAGAGAGGAAAGAAAGAAACACAGTCCTTTTACTCCTTAATAGATCCATGCTTCCACCAGATTTCAAGACATGTTTTCATATGTGTTTAATCCCATATTGAGAAGGGTCTCTTGTTCTCTGTTCTTCAGGAAATGCTCCGTAGTCAAAACATCACTTGACATTCCATCCTCTTGCAACAAGCAGGATGGCTGAAGCTATACTTTGTCTTATAGTTATGATCCATAACAATTACATTACCAAGAATAACAATCTTTAGAGCAAGATCCACAAATTTATCACTAGTGTTTAAATCAACTCCCAGTCACTTAAATAAATATCCACTTTGCTAAATTACTTTCTCGGTCAGGTCAGGGAGAAAAGGAATGCCTGAGAGCTTTTTTTGACATTAGAAATGAAGACCTAAGGAGTAGGGATGGGCAAATTGAGAAATAAATTTCTCAGATAGTTAAAATATCAATGCTATGAAGTAAGAGGAGAATTTCTGAACATCTATGTGAAGGTATTTGGCTCCAGGGTATGAACGAGTGCCCTAGTCATCTGGAGGTAGAAATTAGAAAAAGAGAACAGTTTAAAAGCACAAAATCCATTTTGACATATGTCTGTTTGGAGCAGTTAGGAGTTTAATAAATGCCTTGCCAGGTGGCTTTTTAAGCTCTCCTTAATCTCTAATGAGTCTGCTTTCTTCTCTTACAACTGGGACAGCCATCGCTCCTCTCAGAATTTGCAGAGAGTATTGTTGATAAGGGAAAACCAATGAGGCTGAAACATTTTATGAGTGGCCTTTCCCCCTCTATCTGCTAGGATGCTCTACCCTTTAGTAAAAGTAACAGCCAACCTTATGTGATGGTGTCTCAGGAATTTTACAGATGTGATTTCATTTCATTTTACATCAACATTCTGAGATAGGAATTGCCATCCCTGTCTTCACAGGAGGAAACTGTAGTTCCAAGGGGTTTAACTTGCCAAGGTCACCTAACCAATCAGTGGTAGAGCTGTTGAACCCAGGCAGTCAGATGCCCAAACGATGTTTTCCCAACATAGTGTACTATCTCCCTGTGGTATCTGGACTTGTAGCATAGGATTTGTGTTCCAACCTCTCAAATTCCTGAATCAAGTTTCTTTCTTTTTTTTTTTTTTAGAGATTTTATTTATTTTTCATAGAGAAACACAGCCAGAGGGGGAACACAAGCAGGGGGAGTGAGAGAGGGAGAAGCAGGCTTCCCGCTGAGCAGGGAGCCGGGTGTGGGACTCTGTCCCGGGTCTCCGGGATCATGACCTGAGCCGAAAGCAGTCACTTAGCCAACTGAGCCACCCAGGTGACTTGAATCAAGTTTCTTAGAGCATACTCTTTTCCACTAAAATAAGAGTTATCCACAGAGAGAGAGGGGTAGCGATAAAAAATTAAAAGCCCTAAGACCCTTAGGTGCTTGGGCTACAGAAATTATCCATAAATCTTTCATTATAAACAAAGTGGTTTTGAGCAAGTCACTTAACTTCTCTGGTTCTATATCTGTAAGCTGAAGGAGTAGGGTCAGATATTTCTGTGGTTTATTTAGTCTTCAAATCTATAAATCTGATTTACTCAGTAAACAGAAAAAGAAGTCTGGGGTTTTCAGGGGTGGGCTTCACAGGTAGTGCCTAATTTTGTTTGGGGGTGTATGTTACTGGAATATGTTAGTTGGGGCTCTTTAGGCTGTAATTATAGAAACCAAACCTAAACTAAGCTGCTTATGTTTAAACTAGGTGATTTTACTATGGTCAAATCATCTTTGACAAAGCAGGAAAAAATATCCAGTGGAAAAAAGACAGTCTCTTCAATAAACAGTGCTGGGAAAATTGGACAGCTACATATAGAAGAATGAAACTAGACCATTCTCTTACACCACACACAAAGGCAAACTCGAAATGGATGAAAGACCTCAACGTGAGGCAGGAATCCATCAAAATCCTGGAAGAGAACATAGGCAGTAACCTCTTTGACATCGGCCAGAGCAACTTCTTTCAAGACACGTCTCCAAAGGCAAAGGAGACAAAAGCGAAAATGAACTTCTGGGACTTCATCAAAATAAAAAGCTTCTGTACAGCAAAGGAAACAATCAACAAAACAAAGAGGCAACCCACAGAATGGGAAAAGATATTTGCAAACGACACTACAGACAAAGGGCTGGTATCCAAGATCTATGAAGAACTACTCAAACTCAACACCCAAAAAGAAGATGAACACATCAAAAAATGGGCAAGAGCCATGAAGAGGCACTTCTCCGTAGAAGATATACAAATGGCCAACAGACACATGAAAAAATGTTCAGCATCACTAGCTATCAGGGAAATTCAAATCAAAACCACTCTAAGATACCACCTTACACCAGTCAGGATGGCCAAAATTAACAAGACAGAAAACAACAAGTGTTGGAGAGGCTGCGGACAAAGGGGAACCCTCTTACACTGTTGGTGGGAATGTAAACTGGTGCAGCCGTTTTGGAAAGCAGTGTGGAGATTCCTTAAAAAATTAAAGATAGAGCTACCCTATGACCCTGCAATTGCACTACTGGGCATTTACCCCAAAGATACG
>PITA01025909.1:13409-23654 GCA_004023965.1 Spilogale gracilis
ACAATCGCCAAACTGTGGAAAGAGCCAAGGTGCCCATCAACAGATGAATGGATAAAGAAGATGTGGTACATATATACAATGGAATACTATGCCTCCATCAGAAAGGATGAATATCCAACTTTTGTAGCAACATGGACTGGACTGGAAGAGATTATGCTGAGTGAAATAAGCCAAGAAGAGAAAGTCAAGTATCGCATGGCTTCACTTACTTGCAGTGCATGAGGGGTAACCTGGAGGACAGTGGGAGAAGGAAAGTAAATGGGAACTAGAGTAACCCAGGGAAAGAAATGAAACAACAGAGACTTTGGACACAGAAACAAACTGAGGGACTTGGAGGGAGGGGGCTGGAGGGATGGGAGAGCCTGGTGGTGGGTACTTGGGGACACCTAATGTGTGGAGCACTGGGTGTGGGGAATGGGGAATGAATCTTGGAACACTGGGAAAAAAATTAAGTAACAATAAAAAAAAACCTAGGTGATTTTATTAATTTCATGATTGAGGAACACCATGAACTCTAAGGTAGGCAGCTGGCCTTGAGAAAGAGATTTTGTAGCTGGGACATTGAGAAACGCCCAAGTAACTGCCCTCTTGGCCTCTCTTCTCTGCCTGTCCTGGGCACTTGTTTCCCCTTTCTTACAGAATGGTCTTCCCTGTTTAGCTGTCCAGGTGGCAGAAAATCACTGTCTCTTAGATCGGATCCAGATTTTGCAGGAACTGGTTTCCCCAGCTTGGGTCCCTTTAGATCAATCAACAGCAGCCAGAGGGTGGAGTCACATAGTAAGGACAAATTGCTCCTCTTCATCTTGGATGGCAGAGAAGAGCCTACAAGTTGATAATGACCTGGGTTGAATTATTCCAGAGGATGGGAACCATGTCTCCCATTTATTTGAGGTGATGGCTAAAATGAGGAGATACTGAAGACTTACACACTCTCATATAGCAAATAACTAGATAGATGAAGAATAGAACATGGATTTTAGCTTTTAGTTTTCTCTGCCTACTTGACTATATTTCATGAGGGAATCTACTCCCTATTTGAGTCAACTCTGTAACTGCTTTGAGTGGTAATTCTAAGTACCAGAAAAAGGAATCTAAAGAATTCTACTTCCTCCCCTCTCCAAAAGGTACACCTTTTCCTATACACATTCAGTTGATCCAAAGTAAAGTTAAATTGAAATTGTCCCCTTCCACAGTAAGCTTTCATTCAAATGCTAACCTTATAAGACTGTTAGGAAAGATTTTATCAAGCCATTTCGGAGGTGAGCAATAAATAGATCCCACACCTCAAATAAAGCTTAAATCTCATACCTCACAGCCCTGAGAGTATGGCTGCAAGGTATCATTGTGTCTTTCTTAAAAGGCCATATGTCTCTACCAGTAGGATGTGATCTTGTTTGAGGGACCCAGGCACTTGGAACTATGGAAGAATTTCCTTTGTGTGAAACTTAGCTCAAACATGCTCTGTCACGCTTGATGGAGTTGTTTATGGGCTACTTCCTTTCAACCCCAACCAGCAGGCCCATGGCTGCATTTCACAAGCTATTAAAAACATGAGCGCTCTCTTTTTTTATGTGTGTGGCATCTAACCATTTATTTTGAATATTACATATTTGGAAAAGCATTTAAAATAGAAAATGACAGCTTTGGGGGATTCTGACTATGCCCTGAGTAAACTAGATCCATAATCTGAAACATATTCACATTATGCAAGAATGATGACTATGGTCCGTTGCCATGATTTTTTCAATACTTGAAAGCTTCATTTTTCTGTTTTCAAGGAATTATGTTCTGATTTCTGTTTTCCATAGACAGTAGCAGACACTCACCTCTCTTAATCATTCATGACCTTCCCTCACTGTTTTTATTTTGGCTCCAAAGGGTTTCTCCTTCTCCAAAAATACCCTCCAGAGCATTCAACATTTTTCTCAGTTATCATTTAAACCAATACAATCTTTGGTTAAATTAAATTCTTATAGTTTATGAAACACTTTTAGGAACATTTTATCATTTGATCCTCTTCTAAACCTTGTGAAATAGTTATTGTTCTCATCTCCATTTTACAGATGAGGAAACTGAACTTTAGAGAGTTACTGAAAGTCACACAAGGTGGGATCTGTGCCCAGGGCTTCTGTCTATAGAGCCTGTGCTACTTAATCTTTCATCCATTTATCCATGCACATACTCATTCATTCATTCATTCATTCATTCATTCATTCAGCAATAGTTTAATATTGGTAGTATGGCAAACAGATAAACCAGCACACCCTGCTTCTAGATGCTCTAAAGACTCAAAGATATCCAATGGAATGTGATAGATCTTCTGGTAGGGCTCGTACATTGGGTTTACCCAAAGAGGCTTTGCTGTGTTGTGGCTGATAGCACACACGTGACTGCATTGTGAGCTATTCCCACAAGTACTTGCCTATGTGTTGTACTAGGGCTGTTGTTTTTCCTGTGAGGGCTAAAAGCATGTGGATGACTATAGAGCAGAAAGGGAGGGGACTCATTAACCCTTCCATTTGGCTCAACTGACAGGTGGGTATTTTTTTTAAGATTTTATGTATTTATTTAAGAGAGAGAAAAATATGTATTTATTTAAGAGAGAGAAAAATTGCTAGAGAGGGAACACAAGCAGGGGGGTGGCAGAGGGAGAAGCAGGCTTCCCACTGATCAGGGAGCCCAATGTAGGGCTCGGTCCCATTCAAGAAACACACTATACTTTCATCTTTCTTTGCCTTTCTTTCAAGCTTATTCCCAATGGCTGCTGATTTTATTTCTTAGTAAAAAGACAACTACGTTCATTTCTTCTACATTCTAGCTAAGTGTTGGCAAACTTTCTGTAAAGGTCCATAAGAACAGGACCAGGTGAGTTGAGGCACTGGCATCAGGTAAAAATAACAGAGGGGGTAAAAACAAAAAAAAAACCCACCTCAGTAATTAAGATAAATAATATTTCAATACAACATTAAAAAATCAAAATCAATACAAAAATCCACGATGAACAACATATCAAAGATTTCAACAAAGATCAGATGAAATGCCATGCTCTGCAGAGCCTGTAGGAGCCTGGGGCAAGAGAACAGTGATACTAATTCTTTTTTTTTTTTTTTAAGATTTTATTTATTTATTTGATAGAGAGAAACACAGTGAGAGAGGGAACACAAGCAGAGGGACTGAGAGAGGGAGAAGCAGGCTTCTGGCCGAGCAGGGAGCCCAATGTGGGGCTCGATCCTGGGTCTCCAGGATCATGACCTGAGCCAAAAGCAGTCGCTTAACCAATTGAGCCACCCGGGCGCCCTGATACTAATTCTTTGATAGAGCATTGAAATCCTACACAGGATTGGGGCTTCATTTGACCTGTTGCTCCCAGGATACCTCAAAATGCTTTTTTTCAGTGGTTCTCCTTGGGGAATCTCTTTTATGTTAAGCATGCCTCACAGCTCCTAACTATCCCCCACTTTGGAAAATCCAAATTTTGATTTCCAAGGAAACCTCGAGTCTAGAAAATGTTTCTGAGGTTTTTCCCATAGCAAGTGATCATTCCTAAGGAGCTGGAAAGAAAAGAACATCCATAGCTTCCTGGGCCTTAGAAGCCTGTTAGAGATGTCATTATACTTCTGAATGTGGTAAAAAGAAGGCCCTTGGGCAATTCTTCCCTTCTGAATTCTTGTTTGATCCCAAAGTTAGAACTCAAAAGGTGTTCTTCATTCACACTACTAACATTTAACCTGCTTTTGAGTAATCATAAATATGTTTATTTACAACATCTTCTTAATAGATTTTGAAATGTATTACAGATATTAACATTGGCAAAACAGGGTGAGAGTCACTTCAGTCATGTTCACTTTGGTACCTCTTCTGTTTAGTTGTTAATTAGATACAAGAATGCTGTAGTCTGAGTGTTTGTGTCCCTGTAAAATTAATTTGTTGAAACCTAGCCCTGGAGTGGGGATGAACCATGAGAGACTATGGACCTTGGGAAACAAACTGACCATTTTAGAAGGGAGGATGGTGAGGGGATGGGTGAGCCTGGTGATGGGTATTAAGGAGGGCACAGATTACATGGAGCACTGGGTGTTGTACACAAACAATGAATCATGGAACACTATATCAAAACTAATGATGTACTGTATGGTGACTGACATAACACAATAAAAAAAATAATAAAGTATAAACTCCACTGTAAAAAAAAAAAGAAAAGAAACCTAACCCCAAAAGTAATGGTATTAGGAGGTGGGGCCTTTAGGAAATGATTAGGTTTTGAGGGCCCCGGGATTTGTGACTTCATAAAAGAGACTGAGAAGGAAGATGTGGTGTGTACACACACACACACACACACACACACACACACACACACAGGAATACTATTCAGCCATCAAAAATATGAAATCTGTTAACCATTTGCAATGACTTGGGTGGAACTGGAGGGTATTATGCGAAACAAAATAAGTCAGAGAAAGACAATTATGATTTCACTCATATATGAATTTTAAGAAACAAACAGATGATCATAAAATAAGAAAGAAAAATAAAACAAGACAAAATCAGAGAAAGAGAAAAACCATGAGACTCTTAACTATAGGAAATAAACTTAGGGTTGCTGGGGGGGGGATTGAGGTAACTGGGTGATGGACATTAAGGAGGGCACTTGATGTAATGAGAACTGGTGTTATATGCAACTGGCACATCATTAAACTCTACATCTGAAACTAATAATATACTATATGTTAAATAATTGAACTTAAATAAAATTTTAAAAATTTATTTTAATAAGTTAAAATAAAATGGGCCTGAGAAAACTCCTTTGCCTCCTCTACCACATGAACTTACTACTAAAGGGTGTCATCTATGAACTATTGTCATGGAGAAGCTATTCAAGGTGTCCATTTCCCAGCCAGATCAGATGAACAAAGGCTGCATGTTAGCTACAAGTGAGGGGCTGGCTCTTTTCCTACAGAGTCACATCTTTTTATGAATCAACATCTTTATGTGAATAACTCTTCCCAGCCATCCCCTCTTCCTGGCTGTAGATTCCTCTGAATCCCACCACACACCATGTACCTGCTCTGCCCATGCACTGAGCCTCCTACCTGACCTTCAACATAGAAATCCATTACAGGTATGGTGGACTTAGAGGCAAGGACTGCATTCCTATCTTCAGTCTAGAGCTGGCCTTCTCTAGCACCTCTTAGTTCATATCTGGGTAAACAGAATTTTTCTTCTTTGGGCAACCTGTGGTCCCACAGCTGCTTGGAGAGTTTCAGTTGTCATTCTCTATAGAGGGAGCATATTTTGTAAAACAAAACTTGGTTGGACTGCAGTTCAACTATGACCTTCCATTGCACTTTAAATTGGGATTCTCTAGGAAATTCAGTATGCAACTATGTATTTTTGATAATGTGTGGATTTAAAAATTATTTCTTAATTTTTATTATGATGTTAGGACTTCTATTGATTCATAGGTAGCAGTGATATGTGCTGCCCACATTTGTATAATCATGTTAGTATATAATTCATTTGGGGAAAAAGTAAACATTCTTCCTTCATTCTGAATATCATATTCAATAGCTTCTCCTTGTCAAAGTTACCTGTCTTTGAGTTATGTTTCAGAGCTAAATCTGATTGATTTTGCGGAAGGATTCAGCACATAAATGTGCATTTTTAATACTTACAGGGGACTCTTTATTCTCTAAAAATGTAGCAGCATTATAATCAAGCTGGGTTAATCAGATTCTTCCCAAGGTTAGGAAGATTTGAAAGACTGATCTAGTTGATGCCCTTGAGTTCTAAGTGGGGGTGCCCAAAGAGTAGGGGAGAGGGACAGAGTTACAATGAGAGGGAATGGCTTCTCCTGTAGATTCTGGTCAGCTCAGAATTGCGGTGCAATCAGTATTCTCACTAGTTAAAAAATAAATAAATAAGAAAGGACAAAAGATCGATCTCTTCGCAGACTCTTAGCCCCTTGACAGTTTGTGCCATTCTTTATTAAACCTGTGTGACTTGGAAAGTAAAATCTGTCTTGTGAGACATCAAAGTCATTCCTGCATCCTGGTTTTGTGTTTGCCCTTTTCTCTTTCTCTGCCATTATAATAAATGTTCCTTTCAAGATGTTTTATACCCATCTTAAGAATGACTCCTACAAATTGCCCACAGATATGCAAGAAATGACTTTTTTCCCCCAGCCTGTTCTTTGGCAAAAACATATGAATTGATGTGTGTCTGGTTTGAAATGCACAGCAAACAAGGAAAGAAAAGCCACTGGGCACTTCTTAAACTCCAGCCATAACCCCCTAGCCCAGATGCATTGCATTTCCCACTGAGAATGAGGACTGGGGAAGGAAGCTGCTGGAATCAGGCAAAGTGAAGCCATAAGGATATCTACACCCACACCCTTATCTCCTGTGTAGTGGACAGGAGGGGTGATTTGTAGGACATGCCAATGTTTGTCTGACTTTTTAAGAGCTGACCAAAGTGTGATGCAGTATCCAATCAGTATGCTTGAGATGGATTTCTAGTAGGGAAGTAGGCTTGACTCCTAGATTTCCTCCCACTTCATGGGCTCATCTCAAGAAAACACTGATGCGTTTGGTGAGATGGCTGCATTCACAGAGTGATAAGTGAACTTCAGTGTTCATTCATGGTTTTTAACATGAGTTTCTCCTCAAGTTATTTTTTTAAAGATATCTTTAGAAGGTATTTGAGAATCTTCCCTTCATGTGCTGCATGCTAGAAGAACAGGAGCTTTGGAATAGCAGCCCCAGGCCTCAAAGTTGGTTCCAGCACTTCCTATCTGTGTGATCTTAAGCAAGCCACTTCTTTTCTCTGAGTCTCAACTTTTCCATCCCATCTGTAATGTGGGTAGACTAATACCCTGTGCACAAGATTGTTGTGAGGATTACGGGAGAGGATGCAAGTAATGTCACTGACATTCATTCATTCCCTCACACCTCCCTCCCTTTTAAATATTTCTAAATGATATTTCTGGAGAAAAAAAGAGGTAAATTATTCAAATAATTGTGAATTTTCAAATGAGGTTTGTTTACTAGCATTATAAACACACAGATATTTAATATTTTAAGAGGGGGGAAAGATCGAAAGAAACTAAACCACAAATGTAACTTACTTTATTTAAAGATATTTCAATTTTTATTTACCTATGTATATCTGGCTTTGCTAATTTAGTCAAGGGCTTCCCCTCTCTAGCAAGCATGTGCCATTGTACTATGTACTATGTTTTGTATTTACAGCCTTCAGACAGCTAGAACATTAGGGAAATGAACTGATACCAACTAAAACAAATTGCCTATTTTAAAAAATATTTCCAATTTGATAAGTCAAGAAGCAATCCAAGAAACTTGGATGCAGCCTGGGCATTTTTGGCAAAGAAATTCCTATTCCACTTTGGAATGGGGTGCAAAGAAGACACTTATCCCAGATAACACTTCTTTTCATGCCTGACCTTTACCACAAAGAAAAGTATGGTTCAGAATCCAATATGTTTTGGGGGTCATATTTGTCAGCATAGTCAAATCTTGATGATTCAGGATCAGGAATATGTAAAATGGATATGAAATTCCCGTGAAATCTCAAAGGCTCCTTTTTAACCAATGATTCCAATTTCCTGCTACATCAAGCTATTTTTAAAACTCAAGGGGAGGGGCGCCTGGGTGGCTCAGCTGGTTAAGCAACTGCCTTCAGCTCAGGTCATGATTCCAGAGATCTGGGATCGAGCCCCACATGGGGCTCCCTGCTCGGCAGGAAGCCTGCTTCTCCCTCTCTCACTCCCCTTGCTTGTGTTCCCTCTCTGGCTGTGTTTCCCTCTGTCAAATAAATAAAATCTTAAAAAAAAAAAAAAAACACCTCAAAGGGAAAGGAAATACTTATATGTGAGATTTCCCCCGTTACTTTCACTCGACAAGCCCTCTGGAATCAGACATTACGAGTATCAAGCAGGGTAAAACAGAACCAGGAGATGAAGCCCAGTGAGAATGAGCTGTGTCAACAAGAGTCAATGGATGCATGTCCCTGCTCTGTTCTTACTAGCTGGGTGCCAGCTGACAAGTTATGTCAGCTCTCCCACTCTCAGTTTTCTCACCAGAAGCAACAGAAACAGATTATTTACTTGCCAATTAATATTTCAAAATGACCAGCTAGTTGAATATTGATATTTTCTGCCTCTGTTTTCGTATCAGTTACTTGCAACTTTTAAGGCACTTGTGAAAGCATTTTTAAAAGAATGTTTGTTTTAAAATCTTCGCTTTCTGACTTCTAGGATGATTTAGCAACTTTTCATGGATTCTAATGCCTTCTTTATTTGCTTTTGAGATTCCTTATATTTCTACTTTTAATCATTTATAAAAATGAATGAAGTTAAAAATAAAAGATAAAGCTAAGAGAACAATAAAGACAAAATTATAAAAGCTAAGTATCAACAAAGTGTCCAGTTCTGCATCTGTAACCATTATTTCCACACATTTAAAAAATTTTTCACATTTGGGACGCCTGGGTGGCTCTCTGCTCGGCAGGGAGCCTGTTTCCCCCTCTTTCTCTGTCTGCCTCTCTGCCTGTTTGTGATCCTGTCCCTCTAATAAATAAATAAAATCTTTAAAAAAATTTTTTTCACATTTTGCACAATTTTTTCTAGATATTCCTGAGAAGGCCACTCATGTGTTATTTTAAAAAATGGAATGTAGGAGGCACCTGGGTAGCTTAGTTGGTTAAGCGACTGCATTCGGCTCAGGTCATGATCCTGGAGACCTGGGATCCAGTCCCACATCGGGCTCCCTGCTCGGCGGGAAGCCTGCTTCTCCCTCTCTCACTCCCCCTGCTTGTGTTCCCTCTCTGGCTGTGTTTCTCTCTGTCAAATAAATAAATAAAATCTTTAAAAAAAAATGGAATGTGAAATAAAAAGCTATGGAATATTGGTTTAGATTATTTCTAGGTATTTGAGCATTCTGGTAGACATTGTTGTGCCTTTTTCTCAAGATCATTACTATATACCTAGATGGTAGAGACCTTTCTGTTTCACAGTTTCTAAAAGGGCAAAGTTGGAATAACTGCCAGAAAATGTGTTTAAATTATTTCAAAGCAAAATACTTAAAAAGTGGTAAAATACATAAGAAAAATAATTAAAAATTAAAAATCTAATTAAGAAAATAATTCAAGGGGCGCCTGGGTGGCTCAGTTGGTTAAGCGACTGTCTTTGGCTCAGGTCATGATCCTGAGGACCCAGGATCGAGCCCCACATCGGGCTTCCTGCTCCGTGGGAAGCCTGCTTCTCCCTCTCTCAGTCCCTCTGCTTGTGTTCCCTCTTTAGCTATGTTTCTCTCTGTCAAATAAATCTTTAAAAAAAAAAAAGAAAAGAAAAGAAAAGAATTCTAGGATTCACAGATATCCTCAATATGTAAATTACTGAGAAGAAAAAAGAGTTTTCTGAACCATTTTACTTTCAATCAGTTTACTAAGCACTGGACCTAAAAATTTAAAACTCACAAAAATATTACCAAAGAGAGTAGGCAGAATTGGCTAAAAGTAAACAAAATATTTGAAAACCAATGATCTGGAAAATAGACAAAAATATAAAACACACATAAAATGTTGGTTTGCTCTCTAAGTTAAAAAACCTGCAAAATGCATAAAAACTCATGAAGAGTTCCAAAACTGCTTAATGGTACACCAAAATGACTAATATATACATAAAAAAAAATCTGTCTAACATGAAAAAATGTTCAGCGTCATTAGCTATCAGGGAAATTCAAATCAAAACCACACTGAGATACCACCTTACACCAGTCAGAATGGCCAAAATTAACAAGACAGGAAACAACAAGTGTTGGAGAGGCTGCGGAGAAAGGGGAACCCTCTTACACTGTTGGTGGGAATGTAAACTGGTGCAGCCGCTTTAGAAAGCAGTGTGGAGATTCCTTAAAAAATTAAAGATAGAGCTACCCTATGACCCTGCAATTGCACTACTGGGCATTTACCCCAAAGACACAGATGTAGTGAAAAGAAGGGCCATATGTACCCCAATGTTCATTGCAGCAATAGCCACAATCGCCAAACTGTGGAAAGAGCCAAGGTGCCCATCAACAGATGAATGGATAAAGAAGATGTGGTACATATATACAATGGAATACTATGCCTCCATCAGAAAGAATGAATATCCAACTTTTGTAGCAACATGGACTGGACTGGAAGAGATTATGCTGAGTGAAATAAGCCAAGAAGAGAAAGTCAAGTATCGCA
>PITA01025910.1:0-23561 GCA_004023965.1 Spilogale gracilis
CAATCACTCTGTACCCTGCAGTAACAATACTAATCCTGTCTCTAGGGCGGGTGCAAAAGCAGTTAAAGATTTAACTGCACCACCCAAGTTCCACACTTTTAAATAATAAAAGACTGGGACCCCTGTCAGTCATGAGAGACAAAGGAGAGCAGCAAGAAACAGAGAGCCTGCAAAGAGAGAGACAGAAGCAAAGGAGCAAGAAAGCAACAGAAAGAAAAGCAGAGAGTAGAGAGACAGAAGAGAGAGAAGTAGAGCAAGAAGGCCAAAGCCAGAGCTAGAGAGCTAGAGCTAGAAAGCCAATGCTAAAAAGCCAGAGCTTGAGGCTGAGTCTGCTTCATAAGTCTCTCCTGACTGACCTTGGGTCTGTCAGCTTGCATCAGATTTCCCTGTCCAAATCATTATTTCGCCTGCCAGACATCCCGCGGTTTGGGACCCACATCTCTGCCAAGGCTGGCCCCGGGCATTAACACCTCTTGTTAAGAATGACAAAGTAGGGGTGCCTGGGTGGCTCAGTTGGTTAAACAACTGCTTTTGGCTCAGGTGATGATCCCAGAGACCCTGGATCCAGCACCGCATCGGGCTCCCTGCTCCGCGGGAAGGGTGCTTCTCCCTCTCTTACTCCCTCTGCTTGTGTTCCCTCTCTTGCTGTGTTTCTCTCTGTCAAATAAATAAATAAAATCTTTTTTTTAAAAAAAAGAAGAATGACAAAGTAGAGAGGGTGGCTAGGTGATGGACACTGGGGATGTTATGTGCTATGGTGAGTGCTGTGAATTGCGTAAGACTGATGAATCATAGACCTATACCCATGAAACAAATAGTACCTTATATGTTAATAAAGATAAACAAAAAAATAATAAAGTATCTGAGATGTTACCCTAACTGTAAGGGTAACATTATCTCAGCCAATTTTGTGGAATCTAATAGAATATACAAAATTTCTAGGTTACACATGAAAGACAGGTTAATATTTACAACAATAACAATAGTTGGGGTTTTAGCATTTTTGTTTCAGTTCTGTGAGCCCCAGTTCTCAGAGGAAAACATGAACACCATGTGTATCATCTGCCCAAACAATGAGTTATGTTACAGTAGTGGAAACATGTTCTAGGAGAATCTGAATCTGTTATAATGAGTGATAAATTAGCCAGCTCTTAGCTCTGCCTTTCAAGGCATTTTGCTATAGAAATTTTAATGTATATATAGTTTGCTATACAAATAAATAGCCTTGGGAACATATCTTATAACAAAGGGGCAATGACTATCTCACAAAATGTGTAACAATGGATGAAATCTATAGAGAATTGTATTCTAAAATGCTTTTATCCTGATAATCAGGTAAATGTATTGACTAGATGCTTATTCTGCTTTCTGAGGTGAATTCTCTTTCCCAGTGTCATTTGTGGTCTATGACCACCCTGTGGGTGGTTATTGCAAAATTATTACTGCTTTTCTTATATTTTTTAAAAAATTAGAATAGTTGTTTATTTACAGAAAAATTGTGAATACAGTAAATAAAGTTCTGATACCCCCTGACAATTTTTTCTCATAGAATCTTGTGTCATTGTGGTATAATTGTCACAACCAATGAGTTGAATTTGATATATTGTTAGGAAATTAAAGCAAGTTATTGAGCTTATTTAATTAGATTTACCTAATGTCATTTTTTTCGGCTTAAGATTTCATCCATATACCACATCACATTCAGTAATCATGTATCATCATGCCACATTGTGTTTCTGGTTTGTAATAACTTTTCAGGTTTTTCTTGTTTTTGATGACCCTGACAAATTTGAGAGGTAATGGTCAAGTATTTTGCACAACAGCCCCCAACTGAAATTTGTCTGTGTGTGTGTGTGTGTGTGTGTGTGTGTGTCCACATAATTAGACTGGAACTATGGGTTTTTAACTGGAAGACCACTGACATAAAGTACCATTTATCAAGAGTACAGACTATTAACCTGACTTATAACTTTCAATATTAATCATAATCACTTAGATGAGAGAGTGTTTGGCAGGTTTCTCCACTGCAGACTTACTCTTTTTTCCTCCCTTTCCTTACTATACTCTCCGGAAGTAAATCACCAGGCACAGCCTACACTTAAAAAGTGGTCATTTGTACTCCACCTCTTTGAAGGCTGAGCATCAACATACATTTTTACAAAAATTCTTCTGCATGGAAAAAGGTTTCTCTTCCTCCATTTATTTATTCATTTAATTATTTTTATATTGATATAGGCTCATGAATATTCATTTTTATTTTTGATTATAATCTAATCTTTCATTTGTTTTGTTGCTTAAATGATTAGTCCTTTGGAAGACCCTTCAGTTGACTTCTGTGTTTCTTTATATAATCTGTGTATGTGTGTTTGTGAGTGGGTGTGTATTTATGTATACTTGAAGATGTTCCAGAGTCATCTTGGATATATTCTGCCCCAGGGCTAGAGTCAACCATTTCTCAAGGTAGCCCTGGTTCCTATAAATGGATAATGGAATGGATTAATTCTTGCTTATTGTTGAACACTAAAATAATGAAGCATATTTAGGTTTTTTTATCTGGTAGCCACTGTAATAGACAGGGTAAGGCTAGCTGTAATTGTTAAAAACCCAAGCCTTTGAAGCTCAATAACATAACACTACTCCTTTTTCAGATTTTCTAGAACTGCCTCTCCATGTGATAATTTATGAAGCTGGGCTTCTTCCATCTTTAATCTCAAGTTATTTTGCTTTCTGTTAGCAGACAATGGGGAAAAAATGGATATGGTGAATTTGCTTCTTACTCATTTGTCCTGACAATTATACATGCTATTTCTACTTACATGCCTTTGGCTGTTTTCAGGCATTTAGCTGTACCTAACTGCAATGGGGGTTACAAACTGTAGTCCCTGGATGGATGCTGCTTCTTAGCAAAAACTTTAAACTATAAGTTCAGTGGACAGCAGGTCTTCATTCCCAGTGCCATTTTTCTTGAAGTTCTTAGTGTTTCTGTTTCCCAGGCCATTACATTAGACCAGTCCAACCCCACACATCAATCTCACTGTCTCTTGTTAACTCTTTAATTACCTCTAGTAACTGTATACATAGAATGTCATATTAATAATGCTACATCAAAGATTTTTTTAATTAAATGTCCCTACTCAGATACTCTTCACAACTATCTATTATGGCCAATAATGTTTTAAAACTTGATCTGATTATTTGAATGTTTCCATAAAATATATATTCCAATCTTTTCTCACACTGTTTCTCAATATATGTTAAATGATGCAGCCAATCTGACTTGTTCATCATTCCTAGAACACACCATGTGGTTTCCCTCCTCCATATTTTAATACCCTCTCCCAGACCTTCTCATTGTGCTGAATTTTTACCCGCCTGTAAAATCTGACTTAAATGCCACCTCCCTTCAAGATGATGGAAGTTAATTTTCTTTCTTTGAATTTTGATAAAATCTTGTAGCTTTTGAAACCACTTTTCAAAAATTTTATTTACGTTATAGGGCTATTTTAACAAATACACTGTATGGTTCTGGAGAACAGATATTACAATGTACCCATCTGTATATCACTTGTAATAAATGATAAATTATGTTTCATGATTTTTCACTCAATAAACACCTGTAAGTATCATACACAAATGATTTTAAATAAAAAAGATATAATGTATAATCTACATAGACAAAATGTTCTTTCATATTAAATTAAAGCCAGTACAAAGAGCCTAATTTAAACATTTGCAATATAACCATTAACATTTTTTCTGTTATCATTTTTAAAAATTTTATCATCATAATAAAAATTAATCCAGTAAAATTAAAATAACAGCCAATTTAATAAATGTAGACCAGTAGAGTTTGGAAATTCAAGCATGTACATTTTTCACGCACTATGTAAAGATGTAAAAACATGAACACACAAATATATTCAGAAATAGCCATGTATAAAAAAAATTAGAATGTGCATTTAAACATTTATTTTT
The DNA here is from genome assembly GCA_004023965.1 of Spilogale gracilis. Classification (NCBI taxonomy): domain Eukaryota; kingdom Metazoa; phylum Chordata; class Mammalia; order Carnivora; family Mephitidae; genus Spilogale; species Spilogale gracilis. Next base: position 3,976 of record PITA01025910.1, read on the forward strand.
GCTCCTATATTGCCAAGTACTTTTATTTATTTTTTTAAGATTTTATTTATTTGACAGAGAGAAACACAGCTAGAAAGGGAACACAAGCAGGGGGAGTGAGAGAGGGAGAATCAGGCTTCCTGTGGAGCAGGGAGCCTGATGCAGGGCTTGATCCCAGGACTCTGGGATCATGACCTTAGCTGAAGGCAGTTACTTAACCCAACTGAGCCACCCAGGCACCCCTGTCAAGGATTCCATTTTGTCTCACTACTTATCAAGAATTTTTTAATATGGTGAAACAGAAAAAAAGAGCTAAGTCTTATTTATTTCTACAACCTGAGATATTAGGGGTTTGTTAGTACTTTTTTAAAAAATATTTTATTTATTTATTTGACAGAGAGAGAGATCACAAGTAGGCAGAGAAGCAGGTAGAGAGAGAGAAGGAAGCAGGCTCCCTGCTGAGAAGAGAGCCCATTGTGGGCCTCCATCCCAGGACCCGGGATCATGACCTGAGCTTAAAGCAGAAGCTTTAACCCGCTGAGCCACCCAGGTGCCCATTGTTAGTACTTTCTAATCTGATTAAAATTCAGAAAAAGGAAGCAACATTAGAAAGTTCAACAATTAAATATCTAATCAAGAGTTTGTAAATTATAAAGTGTTGTGCCCAAGTCGTGAGACCCCCAAAAAAGACCACTGGAGACCTGAGTCAAAGCCAAGCGGCAAGGGTCATTTATTGTCAGGTTCGAACCTGGGCCTCTGTGTGGAGGTTACCGGTCACGCTTAGAGACCCTGAACAGCAAATTTTTCAGCTTTTTATAGGCTGGCACAAACAAGTCTAGGACCACTTCCTTTTGCAGTATCTGGGGGCCTCCCAGAATTTCAAGGACATGAACAGGGGAGGGGGTGGCCAAGCAATGCTGAAGCAAGCAGTTACAAGTTACAAGCTTCTCAAAAGTATCTACAAAATGCATTCACTTAAAATATAATTGGAAAATTAAAATGGGAAAGCGAGTTAAAGGTACTCTCCTTAAAGAACTTGATATAGTCCATAGGACTGGGGTGAACTGATATAGGTTTCAAAGCAGTTCATCCATTTAACAGAATTCACATCAACCACTAAAACATGAATTCCAAATTACTTTTATGATCATGTTATGATCTCTGTGTCTATATTCAAATCAGTATATTTCATAATATTAAAATAGAAAATACTAATGTTAAATCTACATCCTCAACAAATGTCTGATGAATAGAAAAACATTTTAGTGGTTTTCCTTTATTCAATTAACCTATATTTATATAACCTGTTACTATTAACATTGGAAGAAAAGTATTTCCAGTTGGTTCTATTACCTTTCCTCTAGCTTTGGGGGTGTCTTGGTCAATTCTCCTGGAACATGTGGTCAAGATATTATTATATGACAATCTTAAAAACCTGGCTGAGGCATATGTACCAGACCAAGAACCAAGAGTTGATGCTTAGGAGCATGCTTATCAACTAAAGAGAAACCAGTACTGACAGAATTCAGGAGAACCAGGAGAATGGGAGTCAACCATGCACCTCTGAATGGCTTAATGTATAACACGTGATGGTTTCTCTGAATTGAGGTTCTCCTCAAACATTCAGCCTACAACTTTATGTCTATGCAAGTTCCAAAGGCAGAATTAATTAGACATAAAATACTATACCCAGCATGTTTTGAAAATTGTGTAAATTTTTGTTCTCTATTTTTTGTTTGCCTTTTTAAAACTGACTTTTGATAGAGGGTGCCTATTGAATGTGATATTTGATTGTCATTCTGAAAGCAAAGACCATGGATCACTGATGCTAGTTAGAGAAAAGCAGACATTCTAGGACACTATCAACTCCTCAAAATTTCCAGTATTTGTGTGTATATTTCAGCCATTATATAATAAATATATATTATATTAATTTTGCCTTTCATATATCTTTGCTTATATATCATTAATCTATGTTAGGCTATGATGTTTCTAAACATTATTATTAAGTGGTATTGAAAAGGTTTTGGTCAAAGTTGGTTGCCTTCACTGCACCTTTTTTTTTAAGATATTTATTTATTTATTTATTTATTTATTTATTTATTTATAGAATACATGGGCCTGGGGAGAGGCAAAGGGAAAGGAAGAGAAAGAATCTCAAGCAGACTCCAAGCTGAGTGTGGAGCCTGACCATGGGCTTAATTTCTTGCCCCAGAGCTAATATCAAGGGTTGGACACTTATGACTGAGCCACCCAGGCTACCGGTCTTCCCTGTACTTTTTAACTCTCAGTATTCAGAATAGAGCAATGTAAGTTAAAACTTTTAAACATAAAAATTTATTTTTACATTATAAATATGTTAATGCACTGAGAAAATTGGTTCCCATTTTCATATATTCTACATGGCCTGAAGGTAGTCCATCAGGCATTCCAAAATCTTTGCTAATTGGTATATTGGAATTTGTGATCAGCAAATTGAGTTGAGATGCTCTAGAAGAAAGATGTTTCGAGGATCAAAATCTAAATGGCATTATTTAACTCCTATAATTTTGTTGTCAGGAAGACTGGATTTATTGGAATATCTCTAAAAGCTTTGCAATAATACAGTGAAAATCTTGAGTTATGCAAATTCTGCAATTACCAAATATGCCCAATGACCTCCCCCCAAAAAATGGCTGAATGTTGAAATGCTTGGATTTATAATAGTTTCATAGTGGTCATTTATTTATGCAGTAAGAAGTTTAGGTAATTTTTTTTCATAAATTTTCAATCATTACATACACAGAATATTCACAGTTTGTATGAAATATACAAGTAAATTCTAATCAATTACAGTAAAGATCCATAGTTATAATCCTATAAAATTTTCATTTGAACCATTTAAATTTATTAGTGCTCAAAAGTATTTTTATATCATTCACATTTTCTTTTGGGGGAGTCATTTCATATGTAAGAATGCAAGAGTCCATAACAGATACCTATCTAAAAATGCATATTCTAAAAAAGTCAATTTTGACCATCATATCAATGCTCAAGCTTGCAGTCATTTCAATAACAAATAAATCCAAAGTTAATTAGTTTTATATCTACTCTATGCCAAGGACTGTTCTTGGAGGTGATTTTTAGTTTTCAATTTTTAATTTTTTTGCCAATTTTGATTCAAGTGTAATTAACATACAGTGTTATATTAGTTCCACTCGTACAACTTAGTGTTTCAGTAATTCTGTACATTATTCACTGTGCATTATGATAAGTCTACTCAATATTCTTCCCCCATTTCTCCCATCTCTTCCCACTATCTTTGAGATAATTTTCAAGTAGCTGTGATGGTTCCTATTGCATCTCCAGCATAATCTGCATCAATTCTATGCAGTGCACAGCTGGCCCCAACATAATTGCCCCATGATAACACAACTGCTTTCACATCAATCATATTACTGTCAAATGAACTAATCGCTTTACTTTTTTACTCAGAGTAACGTTTTCTTTTTCTAAAAAATGTTTTAGCTGAGTGGATACTACGTTATAAAAATAAAAATTTATTGCATGTATTTTAATGTAGGAACAAACTGTCTTCAGTAATTAGTGTGTCACTTGATTGAATTAATTTAACTTAATATTTTAAAACAACTTTCTATTACATGCTATGCTAGGAATTGAAGAAGTACATACAGATAAACACCGTGTAGAGGAAGTTACAGAATGGATATCATATAAGCAATTGGATGCTTAGTCCTACATTGAAAATCTTTATTAGATATACTCAAACAACTCATTTATTTGACCAAATGTATTTTGTGGTGTTGTGTCAGGTTGCAGGTTATGAATTTAAGTGGTAATAACAATTTTTTTTCAGGGTTAGCTTTTGTTTTTCCCTATGAACTTCAACAACAGAAAATATCTTAAAAACTGAAAACATATGTTAACTACTGTTATGTTTTCAAAAACAGTTTTTTAAGCATATGTATTTTTAGCAGGGTAAGGAATGAATTATGTTGCTTGGTCTGATTGGATTATCTGTAGTTTGTGTGGTAAAAGCACTAAAAATATGACAGTAACATTTGGTCTGAAATATAGATATATAACAAAGTCATGAAAATGAGATATAGTGTAGGGATTTATTCTCCAGTCAATGTGCTGTGGAATAAGGTACATAAATCCCCAGATATCAATGGAAAAATAGATAAAGTATTATCTGAAAGATACATCTAAGGAAAAGGAGTCTGCACAGGTAAAGTGTCTCCTCCTTATTATTAATGTAGCATGATGTAATGGCAGTGTATATTGTGTAAGACAAGGAAAACAAAACACAAATCTTGGCCTAAAAATTTGGTTTGAATGTTCAAAAGGGCATGCGGTGTTCTGTCCACATCAATGCTCCCAGAATTTATAGAAACTGAAGTATTTGGAAGTTCTTTTGGATAAGAAAGAAACACATGCTGAGGAATATATGATATGCCTGATAATTCAGTCTTTTAAAGAATTTATGTATGAGGGGGTGCCTGGGTGGCTCAGTTGGTTAAGTGACTGCTATTGGCTCAGGTCATGATCCTGGAGTCCCGGGATCGAGCCCCACATCGGGCTCCCTGCTCGGCGGGAAGCCTGCTTCTCCTTCTCTCAGTCCCTCTGCTTGTGTTCCCTCTCTGGCTGTGTTTCTCTCTGTCAAATAGGTAAATACAATCTTAAAAAAAAATAATTTATGTATGCAATTTTCCATAAATATTTCCAATGAAAAACTGTAGTTTTTCATGTGAAATTGTGATAAAATGACTACTGTAAGTTCCTAGGGAACTTTGACCTAATAATCCTTACATGGATTTTATATATCACATAGGAATGCTATATTCTACTTTAGGTTTTACTTAAGTTTTATGAATATGTCTTCTCCTAAAAGACATAGGAGAAAGTTATGTTTTGTGTTTCACTGAATCCCCAGTTATTAAGCCATGGCTGTGTACAGGGAATATGATTAAGAAATATCTTAACTGGGGCACCTGAGTAGTTCAGTAAGTTAAGTAGCTGCCTTGGACTCAGGTCATGATCTCAGGGTTGTGGAGGCAAGCCCCATGTCCTGGGGTTCCTTGCTCATCCAGTTGTCTGTTTCTTCCTTTGCCTCTCCTCCCCACTCATGCTCACTCACACACTTTTTCTCTCTCTCAAATAAATTAATAATTTTTTTTCTATTAGAGTTATGGGAAATATTATACTTCCACAGAATGGAATCTTTAGTAATTTTTAGTAATTTTGAACTACTAAAATTTCAGTTTCAAGTGATTAGGAGAAAATTACGAACTGAGAATAAGGTCCTCAAAGGAGACCTGAAAGGCTGGAGAGTGCTCTCTGTCTCACTCTCTCTCTCTCTCTCACACACACACACACAGATACATACACACAGACACATACACACACACACACACACACACACACACAAATGCAGGAGGGAAAAATAATGTGATAGAGAAAAAGTAAAGCTGTAATGGTACTGAGAAAAGAAAAAAAATGCGAGTGGTAAGTTTTCAAATATTTTAGTTAAGTAAGGGATCTTCCATGGACCAAATATTTACTTTTTGTATGTTGAAAGCAATGGCCCCTGACAAAGTATGGGATGTTGGTGGCAGAAGAACTTACACATTGATTTGACTTTAGTGTTATATTATTGATGTATATTAATTATACTTATTTATATATTTCTGTGATATGAATACCTTCTCCCATGCCTTATGCTTTTGAAACTAGTGAGATAGAATAGAGCACCATAAACCACATTCCAGAAAATTTATCACTTTGAAAATTTTGATAAATTTATTCTGAGTGATTGGCTTTCCATTTTGTTAAAAATATCATTAAACCCCTGTAAGTTACATGACATCAGTCATTCTACTTTTTTACTCTTTTCTGATGGAATTAGGGCTGTTCTTCATCAGGGTAAGAAAATATAAAAACTCCAGGTTCTCACTGAAGAACATACCCTCAAACTGTTGCTTGAATTTCATCAGAACTCTCAACTAAGAAAATTATTATTTTTAGAAAAGCATCTATGTGCATGTTCTGCTCTCACTTCCTTAGGTAGTTTAGATTATATCGCTGGACCAAGGCAAACTAGTGTAACTTTTAATTGTTTTGACCTGACAGAAGAGGGAATAAAAGTTATGGGATTTTACGGACTTCTTCAAGTTTAGATTAGGTCAGGTACATTCTATTTGTTTTAAAGACACAATGGTTCACTGTGGGAAGAGAATGACTAAAAATAATGAGCCTGAAAGTCAACATTTAAGAACAAAAATCATTTCTTAATTGCTAATAAAACCCACCCATGGGAGCCAAATAGCCTGTGAGAGAAGAATGTCTTCCATATAGAGGGATTGGATATATTTATAAAGAGAATAAGTTCTGAGTAGAGTGTCTTGCATTATCTTATATAGACTTTCTCCAAATAAACTTTGAATAATAAAAACGTAGGTTTATTGACATTTTATATTAATTTACCTGATCTGACTTTATTACATTATTATTTGTCTTATATTTGTTTTTGTTTTTTTAAAGTTTGTTTTATATTTGCCTTGATCTTGAAGTTCCCATCCTCCACAACTGTGAGAAAGAAATTTTTACCATATAAACCACATAGTCTATGGTGTTTTATTATAGCAGCCCAGGTGGACTGGGACACTCCATTTTATCCATGTATCTAAGTGACTTGCTCTACCCCAAGCTAGTATTTAAAAATTTACACTTACCTAGTATATTTTTAAAAATATTTTATTTATTTGACAGAGAGAAACACAGCCAGAGAGGGAACACAAGCGGGGGGGGGGAGGTGAGAGAGGGAGAAGCAGGCTTCCCGCTGAGCAGGGAGCATGATGTAGGACTTGATCCCAGGACTCCAGGATCATGACCTGAGTCTAAGGCAGTCGCTCAACCAACTGAGCCACCCAGGCGCCCCGGCCTAGTATATTTTTATGTAGCTGAAATTGTTTTATTACTAGTTCACAGTAAGTAGACTAATGTCTACCTATTTATAAATATTTTCAGTTACTGAAAATAAACCATATATTTTTTAAAGATTTTATTTATTTATTTTACAGAGTGAGAGTGGGCACAACAGAGGGAGTGGCAGGTGGAGAGGGAAAAACAGTCTTCTTGCTGAGCAGGGAGCCCAATGCAGGACTCAATCCCAGGACCTTGGGATCATACTGAACCAAAGACAGATGCTTAGCCACCTGAGCCACCATGGCACCCTTATCAACCATATTTTTAATGAATTTCTCTTATTTTGTCTAGCCCAGAGAATTAGTTAAGTAAATAATAATGTTTAAAGTAGACTAGTTTAAATCTATTAAAAAGAAGGTTTTCTAATTCTGCATTTATTTTGAAATGAGAATAAGGTCTCTAATAGTTACCAGGGGCCAGCCCCAGCAACAGTTAGGGTCCAAGGGTGGAGGAAGGAGTTGGTGAAAATGAGGAGACCAAACTTTAAAGATGATGTAGGGATCTCCTGAAAACACTGTTATCAGGGCTCTTTATTTATAGCAGAGAGTTACATATTTTTTTCAGATGGAAACCATATGATCAAAGAGTTTCTTTAAGTGATGGATCATCAATCTTGAGTGACAATAGTGTTTTTGAGGGTCCTCGCAAAAACAGGATGTGCCTTGAGTAACAATAGTGACAATAGTGTTTTTGAGGGTCCTTGTAAAAACAGGACATGCCTTGTGCCCTTGAGGGTCTCACACAACAAAACGGGATGTGCCTATTTCTTTGAAGGGTCCATACAATAAAGCAGGATGTGCCAATTATATCCTAATCTATAGATTGACCGATCACAGGCAGGCATGTCCTGAGCAACAGACGGTTCCTGCAAATCCTTATCTTATTAGAACGTTTTACTTCCCCCCCAGCATAGGGAAATGAATGAATGGTCACACAAACAGGAGGTTGCAATGTCTAAGCTATTTATGTTAGTAAAGGTTTTACTAAGTTTTAAAGTAAGTATGTTGTGCCCCCACAATCCTACTTATTATTAAGCTTCATAAGGATTGGCATGGCTCTCACACCTTGGATGAGTGCTTGTCCAGGTGTACGTCCCAGGGACACAAAGGACATATTGCCCTGGCCCACAGGGCACATTTATGGGTACCTCCACCAAAGTTTTTGGTGGCTTGCAGCATGGCGGGGGGGCGGATCACGCTGCCCCCGACAAATAGTACTATATTTCCAAACACCAGTCTTACAGGCTAGTCTTCAAGGATAAGAATCACTTAAGAAGCTTTTTGAAACTTTATTCCAAAGACACATTCCTAAATATTCAGACTTTTGACATACGAATCAAAGCATATGTTTCTGTGAACTTGCAGTGGGCAACCACCCTTCTAGACTGCCTTTCTCTTTTTTTAAAATTTTCCCCAGTCAACACCATATCTATATGTACCCTAAAGATCTTTTTAACTTCATCGCTTCATTTATTTATTTATTTACTTATTTATTTATTAAAAAAAAATCTTATTTATTTGCCAGAGAAAGAGAGAGAGCAAGAAAGAGCACAAGCAGAGGGAGCTGCAGGCAGAGGGAGAAGAAGGTTCTCTTGTGCAGGATCCTGGGATCATGACCTGTGCCAAAGGCAGATATTTAACCAACTGAGCCACCGAGACATCCCCATATTTATTTATTTTTTTTTAAGGAAGCAAGAACTATAGAGCTAAATGCTTTTATCATTTAAAAAGTAACTAATATATAACAAATAATCACTAAAATTTTTAAAATTATTGTACTAGAATTAGAAGTCTCTCAATGATATTTGATCCCTTTCAAATACATTGCTTAAATCTATATTATTTACTTTGCATTTCAATATATGGATTATTCCTTTTAATATAGAGCACAAAGTTATGAACTTCTAACAACTTAACATTTACTTATCTTCTAACAACTACTAACAACTTCAGATTTACTTATCTACAGCTCTATTGTTGATGATAACATCATTTTAGCAAAATAGTACATTGACTGAAATATTAATCACAATAATTATATTATACTCGGGAAGATAAGGCATGAGAAAATACATTTTATATTGTATTATCTTGTTATTCCTCAGTTAGGGGAGAAAATAAAAATATGTACAGTGGTGCCTGGGTGGTACAGTCAGTTAAGCATCTAACTCTTGTTCTTGAGATGAAATCCCATGTCAGACTCTGACCTTAGCAGGGTCTGGTTAAATCCCCCATCTAAAATAAATAAATATTGAAGAAGAAATATGTACAAATAATGTCAAAATATATAATATGGGCATCACATTAACTGATTTCAAATTTTATTACAAAGCTGTGATCACCAAGACAGCATGGTACTGGCACAAAAACAAAGTCCAGATATGGACCCTGAACTCTATGGTCAAATAATCTTTGACAATGCAGGAAAAAAAATATCCAGTGGATAAAAGACAGTCTCTTTAAAATGATTCTGGGAAAACTGGACAGGTATGTATAGAATAATGAAACTTGACCATTCTCTTACACCGTATGCAAAGATAAACTCAAAATGGATGAAAGACCTCAACGTGAGGCAGGAATCTATCAAAAGAATGTAGACAGTAACCTCTATGACATCAGCCACCACAACTTCTTTCAAGACACGTCTCCAAAGACAAAAGAAACAAAAGCAAAAATGAACTTTTGAGACTTCTTCAAAATAGAAAGATTCTGCACAGCAAAGGAAACTGTCAACAAAACAAAGAGGCAACCTGCAGATCTCCAAGATCTATAAAGAATTTCTCAAACTAAACAACAAAAACAAAAAAATGATGATCATATAAAAAAATGTGCAGAAGACATACAAATGGCTAGCAGACACATGAAAAAATGTTCATCGTTATTAGCCACCAGTGAAATTCAAATCAAAATCACATTAAGATATACCACCTTATACCAGTTAGAACGGTCAAAATTAACAGTACAGGAAACAACAGGTATTTGAGAGGCTGTGGAGAAAGGGGAATCCTCTTTTACCATTGGTGGGAATGCAAGTTGGTGCAGCCACTTTGGAAGACAGTGTAGAGATTCCCTAAAAAATTAAAAATAGAGCTACCCTATGACCCTGCAATTGCACTACTGGGTATTTATCCCAAAGATACAGATGTAGTGAAAAGAAGGGCCATATGTACCCCAATGTTCATTGCAGCAATGGCCACAATCACCAAACTGTGGAAAGAGCCAAGGTGCCCTTCAACAGAGGAATGGATAAAGAAGATGTGGTACATATATACAATGGAATACTATGCCTCCATCAGAAAGGACAAATTCCAACTTTTGTAGCAACATGGACTGGATTGGAGGAGATTATGCTGAGTGAAATAAGCGAAGTAAAGAAAGTCAAGTATCACATGGTTTCACTTACTTGTGGTGCATAAGAGGTAATACGGAGGACAGTAGGAGAAGGAAAGGAAATAGAAAGTAGGGCAATTCGGGGAGCAAAAAGAGACATGAAAGACTTTGGCCTCAGAAAAAACTGAGGGTCTTGGAGGGAAGGGAGGGAGGGATGGGAGAGCCTAGTGGTGGGTACTGAGGGCATGTATTGCATGGAACACTGGGTGTGGGGCATAAACAATGAATCTTGGAACACTGAAAAAATAAAATAAAATTTAAGAAAAAAAATTAAAATAGACCTACCCTACCATATGACCCTGCAATGCACTACTGGGTATTTAGCCCAAAGATACAGAGGTACTGAAAAGGAGAGCCACATGTACCCCAATGTTCATAGCAACAGTGTCCACAGTCACCAAACTGTGGAAAAAGCCAAGGTCCCCTTCAATAGATGAGTGGATAAAGAAGATATGGTCCATATATACAATGGAATATTACTCAGCCATCATAAAGAATGAATACCCAACTTTTGAAGTAGCATGGACTGGACTGGAGGAGATTATGCTGAGTGAAATAAGCCAAGCAGAGAAAGTGAAGTATCATATGGTTTCACTTACTTGTGGAGCATAAGGAGTAACATGGAGGACAGTGTGAGAAGGAAAGGAAGCATGAACTGGGGTAAATCAAAGAGGCAAATGAACCATGAGAGACTTTGGACTCTGAGAAAAAAACTGAAGGTTTTGGAAGGGAGGTGGGTGGGGGAATGGGTGAACCTGGTAGTGTATATTGAGGGCATGAATTGCAAGGAGCACTGGGTTTGGGGCATGAACAATAAATCTTGGAACACTGAAAAAATAAAATAAATTATATATATGTATATATATACATATATATGTATACACACACACAATGGAGAAAAATACAGAAATTCCTTTTCCCACAGAATTTATCTACTATCAAAGGAAGACAGGGAATAAACATGAGAAAATTAAATTACACATGCAGAAATTGAAGAGTAGTATGGCATGAGAGTGAGTAGGAGATCAGGAGGACTGAGAAGCTGGGGCACTGCCTCCAATTATAATCAAGGTGTCAGAGAAGACTAGCTAAGAAGTTGCACATTACGTAAGGTCTTAAAGGATGGGAGGAAGTTACTATATGAATATCTAAAGGTGAAAATGTTCTTGTCGAAGAAGGCCAGAATCATGAAAGGCCATGTGGGTTATTTTAAGAATTTCATATTTTACTTGGCATTAAATAGGATATCACTGAAGAGTTTTGTAAAGACAGGTGGTACGGCCTAACAGAGGTTTGGAAAGGATCATTCACTCAGTCTGTGGTGTTGAGAGTAGTTTTAAGTGGCCAGTGTAGAAGCAAGGCACAGTGTAGAAGCAAGGGAGGCTAGTGAAGTGGTTGAAGTAAGAGATAATGATAACTCCATCAAAGGGATCACAGTGGAAGTAAAAGATGATGTGGTTCAAACCAGAGTCAGAACATTTGCATAAAGAAAAGGGATTGCATTCTGGAGCTATTTAGAGAAGCAATCAAATTTCCTAATGGGGTATCTGGGGTTCATATAAGAAAGGGATCAATCAAAAATGAAAATCAACATTTTGGATAGGCCAGCCAGCTTGAAGGATGGAGATGTCATCCACTGAGATGGAAAAATCTGTAAATGCAGTATGTTTGAGACATAAGATCAAATTAATTTTGAACATGTCTAAGTTTGAGATGCCTCTTAGACATTCAAACAGAAGTTTGGGTAGACACTCAGACACATGAATCTAGAGTTGCATACAGAAGTCTTGGATGTAGATACAAGTTAAAAGTTATTGCAAATATATGAATATTATTAAAAACCACCAAGATATATTATATAAATAAGTGAATACATTGCATGAACTGAAGAAAAAACAAATCCTTCCAAATGAACCTTGAGAAACTCCAGTATTAACAGGCTCAATGAAGTGAAGTATAGAGCAAAGGAAATTGAGAAATAGCAGTAAGAATGGATGATAAATACAGGCTGCTGTCTTAGAAGCCAAGTAACTTATACTTAAGAAGAGAGAGTGATCAACTTCTATCAAATACAACCAATAGGTCAAGTAAGATGAGGGAAAATAATAGATACCTGTTTTATATAGGTGGCTATTATTTAGGAATTGGACAATAATGTTCCTGTGAAATGTTTAGGGAGGAAAGCTTGAATGAAATGGGCTTAAGAAAGAAATAGAAAAATAAAATTGGAACTGGACAACACAGGAAATTATTTTGAGGCGTTTGCTGACATAGGGAGAGGGAATTGCAGAGAAAGCTGGTGGGAAAAGTCGGGTTGAGAGATGGTTCTGCAATGTGACAATTTGTAAATGACTGCAGGTAATTCCTTGAGAGCTCAGTGAGGAAATTAATTATCAAAATTGTAAAAACCATCTGAAGTTTTCTCTTTTATCAATGCTTCCTCACTGCCAACTTCTCTGATTTATTCAGTTACATTATTTCAAACCATACACTTTGATCTACTTTCTAGATTTGATAAAATTCTCACAGTATCTGGATTTACGATGGTATTTTTGATTATTTTGTAGCTCTGTTGCTATTAGAGTCTCTTATGCAAGAAAAAGAAGAGTCTTCTGTTAGCACTTACCTGCTTCTCCAAAGAAAACTACTTTATTCTCTTCTGAGACTTGATGTCCATTGCTCCCTTTTAATCTCAAATTATTGCTCATTAACATGATTAAATTAAGATCTGTGCCCAGAAATCTGGATCCAATAGTATCTACTTAATAAAATATTTATTACTATTCAGTAAGCAGCTGAGGATATGGTGGAGAATGTTTTGTGGTTTAGATTCCTTAAGACTAGTTTTTGATATTTAAACATTTGGATTTTTAAAAATATACAAGTTAAAATATTTAATAATTACATAGTGAATAAATGCATTAGTAAGTGTGACAAGTGATTCTGTGCAAGGAGATATAACTTAGGAAACCTCTACGGGAAAGAGGTTAAAATTAACTATTTCAACAAAAATAATCTGTCATTAATGTTGTTTTGGTTATTTTAAGTCAAATGTTGTTCACTGTAGGGTGAAGATACAGATTGTGGACATAAATAAAATTTGCTTATCTCATCAATTTTCAAAAATAACTTATTAAACATTTTTAAAATGTACAATATTTATGAAATGCAGATATCTGATATCTCTTGAACAATATACAATATGTCAACACTGAGCCCAAATTCCACATGGCCACATCATGTTAAGAAAATCATGATCTCTTTTGTATATTTCCTTGCTTCTCTAATTTATTTAATTTCTGATATCTATACAAAGTGACTTTCTTATTTCTATTTAATCACTTCAAACCAAGTTTAGAATATTGCAATGACTGTTTAACAGAAATTATAAAATCAGAGTAAAGCATATAGTTTAAGAAGCAGATTGAAAAACATTTAACCAGTTCCCAATTAGTTATTTAGAATCACAGGTGTTTAAAAGAGTACCAGTTGCATAGGATTTCCGTTAGCCACGAGGTGAACATACATAATCAATGATGACACAATGACATGACATAAAATATAAAACGTCGATTTTATGTATGGATGTATGCATGTATATATGTATGTACATGTAAGGCAGTATTTATTTTAGGCAAACTTTGGTTAGTCGTTAGTGAGAAGATGGTAGAAAACAGGATCAAGTATGATAATCTACTAAGGAAAGTTGAGAAGTCCAGTAAGAAGGGAAGTTATCCCAGGGGATACAAAACAACATCCATGGTATATGGCAAACCTATTCTTGTTTTATGTTGCAGGTTGCTCAGTTCAAGAGAGCTACAGAGAATCCAGATGAAGTAGTAGTTGTTTATTATCACAGTCTAAGTAACTCATACAGAGTTCAAAGCAAAAATCCCTGGAAAAGAAGCTTGCAGTTTCTCAGTGAACTAAGGAGAATGAAAAATTGACACTGAAACCTTTCCATTACCACAAGGAACCAGTCATTAGATTGCAAAGGGCCTAATAGAACTACCTAGGAAAATAGATTACTCTAACAAAACATAGCAAAAGTCTTTTATAACCCCAACACCTGAATAGTTGACATATAAAAGTATGTTTAATTACAATTAAACAAAATGACATGGTAAGCAAAAATATATACCTTATATATAGCCCAAAATGTATACTAGGTTTGATTCCACAGGATATATTCATAATAATGTTATCAAAATTATTCAAAAATATTAAGATTTTATATAAGGATGTAGAGCTATAAAAAAACCAAACCAATGCAAATATCAAATCATAATACAAAGGAGATTTCTTGTTTATTTACTAAATTCCAGACCATGACGAATATTGTCTTTTTCTTATAGTTTTTAATACTTCAATAGGGAGCTAGATGCATGTTTTCTTGCAACTGAATTTGCATAGGTTTTCTTATACACAGTTGTTTAATTCTAAGCATATAAAATATCAAGTTAAAATGACCAAAGCAGTTTTCAGTGGACTGGAACATATTGATTGAAAAATTCCTTAATTTGAAATGTTTTTGTCAGGTTAATGAATTTGAGTAATAAAATCATATTGAAAATACCTACCTGTGAAAAAGAGGCTATACAAAATCAATGGGAAGGAAAATATGTAGGTGACAAACTGTAAATTTTCTGAGAGAAAATTAGTTTGTCTAATATAAGCAATATTTGATTATTAAGATTTTTTTATTATAAGATATGTTGATGTGATTTTGCTTATCTATGCATTTATCTTATTTACACACTGTTAACAGGAATTCTGCCTGATATCATTTTGTCAATTCTCAAAATACCAAAAAATAATACATTTTTAGATTAGCTATACTCCAAATTAGGATAACGTAAGATTCAGTGTCTGGTGTCATGGGCATAGTAAAGATTCAACAATGGTAAAAATAAAATCAAGTTTTCTAATAATTTCAGTTAGCAATGGGATTTGAACTATGTAAAATGATAAAATAATTTTGCATTCCTGGATAGACATAATATCATTAAAAATGAATTGATTTATTAAAACATAATGAAATGAAATTGTATTTTATTTCAGATTCTTGAAAGTGAACAATTTTTAGGTCTTCTATTTAACTTAATATTAGAGTTTAACACAGACTTCTCTGGGTTACAAACTAACTTAGAATCTTATTACTAGGGCAGCAATGAAATGTAACATTAGTAGTATACTGTTTAGATAGACATGACAGTTGTCTTATGTTGAAATTATAAGCCCTACTTAATGCCCCCAAATGAGAGAGAGAGAGAGACTCAGAAATTGAGGCAGATATAGAGAGATTGATAAATTCTACAGATTAAGCTTTGGGTCTTCCTGTACAATTTCTTTCTGAAAATAAAAGTTTATTATTTATAAGCATCTGTTCTTGTAAAATAATTCCACTTGCAATGATATTCTCCCATAGAATAACATTAAACTAATACTGATAACACCCTTGAAATGGTTATTAGATTCTGGTTAATTATTTTGTTTTTTTGTTCTCCAAGTATTTTTATTTCCCATTTCTGTTCCTTTCTGAAGTGACTTAATGGTATCATTCATTAACTAATTCATTCATTCTGGAAAATTTAACCATAGAACTAAATATTTAGATTCTCTTTATATGGTCATTTCCCTGTTGCTAGCATGTTGGAAAAATAATGTGCTTTTATTTTTGTTGTGCTTTACAACATCTACTGACTTCACAGAATCCACTGTTTCCAAGATTTATATAGGACATTTATGCAAATAAACCTTGTGCCACATTTAATATATTATTAAATATTTGTTCTCTGAAAGAACAAAGATCTCAGTCCATGTCTTGATTATACCAGAAGCAAACAAAGAACAATAATAATTTCTATAAGGAATAAAATGTGAAAAATAATGAATAAACTTGTACTAAAACTTGTGACTTATATATTAGCAAAGTTTAATTCTGGAAAATAAAACAATTGTCTACATAGCTCATAAAGTAATGGCCTTATAAAGAGATAGTTGCTTTCTTAAAATCCCTGCTATATGGCAAGGACAATACTAGGAACTGAAATAGTTTATGAAACGTTACCTACTACCTAAGAACTGAGTTTTTCTACCCGAATTCCCCATTTGTGCAAAATGACTGAATCCACTCAGTGTTAAAAACAATGTTGTGGTGGAATGAATGGGCCTCCTGTTGATAAGGTTCTAGTTTGGGCTCCATCCCTGACTCAATATAAAATGTTATTTAATTGATCCAAGTTCTTTCATCTGTTAATTGATGATATGAACAATCCCTGTTGCGTAGTATATTGTGAGGATTAAATAAGATGATGAAATTACAGTTCCTGGAAAATATTTCGTACAATCCATGTTTGCTCTTAATATCTTTTAGGGATACCTCTATATTTATTACTTTATTCTGAAGAAGCTTCTGTGAACCTTATCTGTAAAAACTCTTAATTCTACTTAATTGAAGAATAATTGACGATTGACATAGAATACTGGACATAATAACAGTATTTGTAGTAATAGTAGCAGCAGCAGTAATAGTAGGTTAGGAATTCCTATCATGAGTTAGGATTGTAATTCCAAACATCAGTAACCATGGTGAAGAGCTGCGATATAGGAGATAAGCGACTGAGCAAGAGTTTTTGGAGTGCCAAGATAACTCTAGGACTTGTATGATAAAAGAGACTAAATAAATTCCTGGAAGGACCAAAATAGGAATCTTGATGGCAGTAAGGAATATTCTTCAATGAAAAGATTAAATATTGAGAATTCTGTTTCACACACAATTTATAAATATAAATTATTGACAAAGTGATCACAAAATATATGTGGAAGTAAAAGTAAGCAAAACTAACCTAAAAATATTCAAAACATAGCTTAATGTTCAACTTTTTCTCTATTAGCTATTATAGTAGTTGAAATTATGTTATTTGAACAAGAAATCACAGATTTTGTATATTGAATGCTTTTCCAGATTACATATTTGGAATATGATAAACACCAGTTGAAAAAGTAATTCAATAAGTGGTGTTGGGAAAATTGATTAACTATTTGAAAAAGAATACATTTACATATGTTCAGTACAGCACAATAAAATAGATTTCAAACATTACCAAGGTTTTTTTTTTTTTTAAGTGAAAAACAATGTGAAAAAATATATATTATGGAAAAGTCTTTATAAGAATAAAATGGGAATGCTACAAAGGAAAATTTTTATCACCTGGACTATGAAGCATTTAAACTCTTGAACTTTATATAACATTGTAAATAAGATTAGTGTGCGTGTGCAAGCAGACAAATGAGAAATAAACTGGTAGGCTGATTCTTGAAAAGATGATGAATGAGAGGTTGATATTATGAAAAGATTAAGTACTTGAAATAATTTCTAATTTCAAACTTAAAATGTAAAAGTGGTATGTAAAAGAATAAATTATAAAATATCACAAAAAATATTCTGCCTTATTACTAAGAGAGAAAATTAGTGAACATCAAAAAAATAACAGATACCACCTTATAGTTTTGATGAGAAAGTGACATAGTTTAACTTTCATATATTCACATACCATTGCCCCAAATTTTAATTTAAAATTTTCCTAAAAAAATAATTAGAGTTGAGTACAATTATACATGTAAAGTATGTAAATTCCAAACAATAATGATTTTGTAAATGAATTTTGGTATAATATTTAAATTATGTTTTAATGGAAAATTCCATGGAAATTATTTTCATTGCTTGTACTCTGTTAAATGAAAATACAGAAGAAAGAAAATTATATATATAATTTAATTATTTAATTAATATAATAGCATGTTAATATATTGTAGCATATTTTTATTCAAGAGTTTTCCATAAAAACAATTATTCTATTAAACATAGTTATGGAGGATATGAACTGCAAAAACATAACTTCAAATCAGAATAATTAAGAACTACTTATTAATTAAATGGACAAACTGAAATAAATACAAGATCACAGAAAATTTGGTGCTCTGCAATACGTAGGGAACTTAAAAATAGTGCAGGTCCCTGCAGTAAGTTTTGGTCATAATGAGTGTCCTAGCAATGCAGAACTCTGAAGTAGAATGTACTTGAGGATACTTATACTCAGGGAGAGCCTAATGAAAGGAGGCAAAAAACCTTGACATTATATTCTCTCTGTACTGCTCTGACCAGTCAGGAGTCACTTCTGCAAACAAGTATTCTGTGGAATAGAGCAGGCTCTTGGCTCATTACTGAGCCATGAGCATGGTGTCACATAGGTCTCAGTGGAAAAAAATAAAGAAATCCATTAGGAACAAGTCAGAGGACAGTTACACATAGTCATGCTGTGTAGTTATGGTCCTGCTGTTGTTAAAAACATTCCAAAAATAACAGCATCTAAAAGTCACCAAGGAATAAAATGTTGAATGTTTTTCATCTTAAAAAATAATTCATCATACTCTCTGATAATGTTTACTGTTGACATCTATGGAGATTTACAAAAAATAAAAGATGGTTAATGTCAACTTGTCAAATATAATATTGTCTCTGCCCTTTAATAGCTTTTTGGTAACATGCTTGATTTAATTTATTTTTTGAAATTATTATTTTTTGTGGCAGTTATGCTAAACCAATGGGGGGGAAACACAAATTATTTTTTTGATGTTTTTTCTGGCCCTCCAGAGTAAAAAAAAAAAAAAATCTAAGTAATATTTTCAGAGTCAATATATGTTAAAATAGAATTAACTGATAGTATTTGAATACTTCTATTCTGAGCCTCTAAATGAAGACATGACCATGGCTAAGGTGTAATGTCTGGACCTTGGCAGATGTGAGGCTGCCTTTTATTTATTTGTATTTAAACTTTTGATTTTGGAATTATTTTAGATTTATAGGAATTTTTCAAAGAAAATACAAAGAATTTCTGTAAAGCCCTTAGCCAGTTTCTCCTATTGTTACTATCTTATATCATTCTAGTACTTTTGACAGAACTGAAAGTCTACTGTTTCTCCCTCTCTCACACCCTCTGCTTGTGTTCCCACTCTAGCTGTGTTTCTCTTTGTCAGATCAATAAATAAAATCTTTAAAAAAAAAAGAAAAACAAATTAAAGTCTGGCATTGGTATATTACTATTCACTAAACTCCAGATTTTATTTGGTTTTCACCATTTGTTTCATGGATAATCTTTTGTCTGTTCCTATTTTTTCTTTCTTTCTTTCTTTCTTTCTTTCTTTCTTTCTTTCTTTCTTTCTTTCTTT